>VDFB02010117.1:0-14633 GCA_007258455.2 Sequoia sempervirens
AAAGAGATTGAAGAAAATTCCTAACTTAATTACTTGTTTACTTATTCTTTTAAAATCATTGTTTAAAGTGTATTTTGAACAAGTAAAAAATAAAAGGAATACTTGTTGATTTTATGTTTAGTTCATTAGTGTGAAACAGAGAAATTTCTTGAGAATGAGACAATAGTTTAAGTAGGGGAGAATATTGGTAGTATTCAAAGCCAACTTTAGATTCCTAATAGTTTAGTTGAATTTTTTTAAAGGCATTAGTTCAATTCAGATTAGGTTAAAAAATTGAGAGGGATGACCTAATGGAGGCCAATGATGAAAATGCACTAGGGCACACAATATTGAAACCGAATAGTAAAATCACCTAGGAAGAGAATGCAACAGAGTCACTATAGGAATAGAGAAGTAACATTGCAGTACATGTACATACTTTGCAACAGTTTTTAAATGACATGCCCACAAAGGAACAATCCTAGGGACACATCCCTATACTTAGAAAGGAAATATTAACACTATAACCATGTCACACATATAAATGTATGTAGTATGATGCAATAAGAAAGAGAGAAAAAGACAAATATTTAATAGAATGTGATGAATGTAATGGTGAAATAAGGGTGTAACACTATCATAGAGAACTAACTATATCTTATCTATGTGCAAATGGTGAATGGATATATGTGTATTTTTGTCTTGTAATGTCACATATTTTGTTTTCTATTTATACATCACAGGAAGGTGTTTCTCGAGTCTTGAAGGTGAATGGTTGTCTGGGTAAAAGTGAGTCTTGTTTGATTCTGGTAAACCAACCGAACTCTGTTGTGGAGTATGTCAATTATTTGAGTGACCATGCCTTAATTTGTAAGTTCATGTGAATCAAAGTCTCTCTTTCATTTCTTGAATCCTAGGCTCATTGGATTTGGAACCCTAAGGGAAACATAGAGGTGATGCAAGTTGAAAATGACTATTTTATGGTAGTGTTCTCATGCCCGATAGACCAAAATAGAGCATATAGAGCATTTGAAGGGGCCCTCTATTTCTACAACCAAGTGGGGTTGTTTATTAAACCTTGGTACATTGTTTTTACTCTGATTGGGAAGCTTCCATTGAGGGTTTCGATCTGGGTAAGGCTTCTTTGGCTCCTATTAAAGTTCTGGAGGAATGATATTTTGTACATGATTGGTCTTCTGTTGGGCAAGCCTATGGGATCGTCATAGTGGACTCTGGAAAAGAAGATAATTTTTCTTTCCTGTATTTATATTGAGATTGATTTAAATAACCCATTGCCAAATTCTATAGAAATTCAAGTTGGGTCTACCTCTTGGATTCAAAATCTTGACTACGAGGCCCTTCCCTTTTAGTGTCAAATCTGTCATGAATATGGGCACTTGTAGAAGAAATTTCCTAAACTCAATACTTTAGGAATGTCCACCAGAGGGGATTTAGCTAAGGGGCCTCCTTGCCCAGATCCAACGAGGGCTAAAGGGAAAGCCCCTATGTCACAAGGGGAGACAAATAAGGACGGTTTTGTTTTGGTAAAATCTCACAATAAGGGAAGAGGCCTGAAGAGTACCCTTAATGATAGGCAAGATGAGACCACTATTAATCATTTTGAGGCCTTGAAAGATTTTGATCAACAAATGGAATTTCCTAATAAGGATTTAAATGAAAATATTGTCTTGGAAGTGGAGTAGTTGGCTTCCAAAGAGGATGGGAGTTTTAATAATTTAGTGGATATGGGTAGTAAGTAACTATTGGATTATGTTCATATCTATGAGTCTCCTAGTTTGCCGATTATTCCAGTGGAGAATGGGGTGGGTGTTGATTCAGCCATGGGTCAATTGGAAACCCAACTAGAGGTAGAGGTTCAAGATCTTGGTATTGGGAAACAAGGTCCCCTCTAAATTGGGGCTTCACCAAAAGAATATAAAAAAGGGGATCTCAGAGAAGTCTTCCAAGATGGAGAGGAAGAAAGATCAAGATAAGATAAATCTAATGGGTGAGAATTTGGTGGAGTTAGGATCAATCCAAACTCTTGAATCTCATTTTTATAAACCTAAAAAATGATTGTACTCTCTTGGAATGTAAGGGGGTTGAAGAACATCCCTAGACAAAAGGTTGTTCAAGAAATGATCAAAGCTCATTCTTCGGATGTTATTTTTATTCAGGAAACTAAGTTATTAGTGGAAGGTATGGTCAAGGTCGCCTCTAAGTTTTGGTGGCGAGGTCAATGCCCGTGCATTGGAGCATAGGGTAGTGCTGGTGGAATTGCTTGTCTTTGGGACAAGCGAAAGATTTCCCCACTGTGGTGGATTTTGGGTAGATGCTCCTTGTCCATGGTTGCTTCAAGATTTGACTTTGGAGAAATCCTTTTGTTCTCCAATGTCTATGATTTGACTGATTTGATTGGTAAACTTCGTTTGTTGGATCATATAAGGTATGTGTGATCCCTAGCTCCTTTGCTCCCCTAGGTTTTGGTAAGGGATTTTAATGCTATCCTTAGTTTTGATGAAAACAGGGGTGGTTTGGATTGACTTGAGTCTTCCTCTTTAGTGATTAGAGATAATATAGCTTTGTTGAACTTGATTGATATAAAGCCACTCAATGGTCTGTTCACTTGGAGTAATAGGAGATGTGGGGGGAACTCTATTTCTGAGAGATTGGACAGGTTCTTGGTTTCTAGTTTTTGGATAGGTATGTTACTAATTTTTAGCTACGAGCTAAATTAGTAAAGTTTTATCAGGCACTTATTAAACTGGGGTGAAATTTTTTTTTGACATTTGACCAAATTAGATAATAAAACCATACATTCAAAGATTTATCAGGTCCAGGTACATGATTCATGGCTAATTCATCATGTTCAACATTTTAGCATGTGGTGTAAAATAGACTCCCATAAGGGTTGAGCCCAGCATGCTGCCTTCTTAGATTCAAAAGATGCAACGAATAGTGGTCGTGTGTTTCAATCATATCTCAAAAAATACAATCTAAGTTTTTGTGATTTTTGGATATAAATTATAAAACAATTAGGCAAAAAAACCCTTTAAATTTCTCACTGACCCAGTTCGTAATTTTTGAGAAATCTTCACCACTTCTAAGGAAAAAGATAAATCCACCTTTTTAGGAGGATTGTAAGGCTCAAAGGGCAGTTCTACATTAGTTTTTAGGTTCCACATGGGTTGACCATCACTCAAGAGGAGTTTTGGACACTTAATCTGTAACGCCCCGACGTGCGAACCCCAAAGGACAAATAAACAATAATTATAGCAATTTTTTTTTAATTTAACATAACATACATGTAATACACATTAAGACATGACATGAATTTCAAAGTAGATTCATTAACACATACATCCCTTCGGGTACACGAGGAGTCATTACGAGACTGAGATCCACACAACGACAATAAAGAATAAAATCCAAAGATATAATCCATAACAAAATAAACATTAATAAATATAACACATACATGTTAATCATTGATAAGAAATCATCTGTGTACATGAATACAACATATGCATAATTAATTTAACACATTGAATTACAATTGCCATGGCCAATATCCACACCGAGTTTAACATTACATTACAGTACAATGTTCTAGAGGTACAATGATACAAAAGTGTTTCCAAACATAAATGGAAACCATACACAAGATAACATGATACAAATGAATAGATGAAAATTGGCTCTGAGACGGATACAACTCTGGAGTCGCTGCAACAGCACCGATCCGCACCTCTCGATCCTCGATTGGGGACCCAATGGGGTGCTTAGCACGTTCCACCTGACCATGTGAGTCCAAAGACCCACCCCCCGTGCTAGGAGCTAAACAAGAAAGAGACCGCAACCAAGAACATCCAAATAGGGAACCACAAGACTCAACGCCATACAAAAGTATCATAAAACCCAAGAATTACAAAGACATAATCAACAACATCCAAGAGTCATTAAAATAACTTAAAATCATAAATGTCATCACATAAATCAAAGCAATGACCAGTAACAAGTAACCAAAGGATGATCATAAAACACTTCCAAATCAATTGAATTAATAAACATAATACAATTCCAAATTGCAATTAAACATCACAATAACATCATATCACAGTATCATAAGATACAAGATCGTAAATCAAATATAAATGAGATCATACAAGACCACAAAGTACACCAAAGATGTATCAAGGCAATACTCCATTTAAATCAATATAAGTCCAATCAACAACAATCTAAAACAACTCCCATAACGTACTTCCAGAGGAACACAATAAAGTAAAATCGCACGGGCAGCTAGGGGAGAGTGTCATCATAGTCCTACATTAGGATTTATCTTACGTGCTCTTCACTCCCAAAACGGGCCGCCAGCCTCCCATCATGGCTGTCTGTGCCCTTCCTCCCAAAGCTGGAGGCACCCGGTCCATAGGGTGTCATGTCGCGAGGCCGTGAACCTCTCGTGAGGATGAGGTCATGACCTTGCCAACCACGGCCTTCTCAGCCTTCCATTAGTCTGTGAAAGCACTAATGAGGACGAGGCATCCATTTTTTAAATCTTATAATGATATTACTACCCAACCCTCCTAAGTTAATTATTAGGTTTTCACTTAATTACTAACTCACTCGTGGGTTATCCTGAGCTCTTCCCCTTAAACAGGGCGCCAGCCCCCACAAGGAGCCACTCTCCCTAGAGACCCCACAACATAAAAACCAAGAAACCAAGGGTTGTACAACATAACAAGAATATTAGATCTGGCCCCAGAAGCACATGCGAGGCGGTACCTCATAAATACATAATCAAAGTCTCAAGCTAGTTCCCGTACAACCCTTTTAAAATCATGGAAACCAAAGGCACTTTCGCCACATCAAGGGCACACAAAGAGAGAGAACATCAATTATCAATCATCTCAAGCCTCTGGAAACCAAAAGAATGAAAACCCACAAACAAGGGTAAAATGAAGCAACATGAGTATTTCTCCAATAATTCCAACACAAGGATAAAATTTCCTCAAATATAAGAGTAGCTCAGAAAAGCCATACAAGGGAAGATTCATCAAGACCCATCAACAAATCAATAATGGTGTCACCTCAAATAGGAAAACACACGAGAGAAAATCAACCCAGCACAATTCAACGAAATCACTTAATGAAACCAAAAGCTACCAACTAGGCATTCCACGGGAGACCTCAATTTTCTCCTCACAAGAACCCCCTTATAATGGTACACAAATCACCTTCATAAAATCAACAACATAGCAATGACAACAATAAATGCAAGGCCACAAGAACTATTTTCAATTCAAATATAATGAGTGAATACATTAAAATAAGATCAACAACTCCATCCAAACCACATAACAACTTTGATACAAAATAAATCAGAAATCCAAGAAGATCAACTTCCACAACTCATCAACAAAATACAAGTTCCCAATTAGATTGCAACACAAATTAAATGGCAAAGGATTCCTTGAATCAAAACTAACCTCCAAAGGCATTCACACCAACATGGAACCATCCAAAAATAATCCTTCAACAACAGAGGTAAAAGCATGAAATCAGGCATCCAAGGCACTAAATTCAAGAACACCTTAAAAACTCAACCACTCACAACTCCACAAAATAACACATAATAAAACAACCAAAATTCAATCGAGGAACAATATTTATTAACCAATCAATTAATATATTTGGAACTAAATAACTTTACAATTTACCCATCACGAGATTATTCAATTAACTAAAACAATTCATGATAACCATCACAAAATTCTAAGACTTATCCATAAAGAGAACTTACAAATCAACCATTAAATGAATATAAAGGAAGTCAATTTTCAAAAGATTAAAATCCCATTTCACCAATAAACTATCCAATTCGAGAATATCCTAATCAATCTCTAACCCTGCCCACACATTTAAATTTCCCCTTTCATTTATCAACATAATTGAAAACTACTTAATAGTTGGGTAGTTAACTCATTATCATTTCATAACTACTTATGTCCAAAACATTATTTCCATTTTCCTTTCATCATACTAACTTAACACTCACTTCCAATATTTAAATTAATTGTGAAAACCATTTAAGACCAATTGTCTATACTTTAAAATGACAATAATAACAATACTCTAAATACTTAAACTACATATTAGAACTTACCACCTTAAAATCTTAAATCTATCTAAATAAATTTATACACATAAATACCTTTTAAAACCACTACATATTTATATATTTTAATTCTTTTTGTGGAGGGAATGTAAAAAGAGAAAAGATCTATTCTAAGAATCCAACAAGTCTACAAGACTTAATTTCATAAAAAGATAACTTATTCGATTCTATGCTAAACTCTATTTCCACCCTATACACATTTAAAAATAAGAATTAAACAATCAATGCTGATATAAATATATATTCACAAATTGCCCTTCTACTAAATTATCCTATCAAATTTCACAATTTAACAAATTCATAGAAATTCCTTTCTATTTCCATATTTTTACTATAATAAAATTTTATTTATCTCTTAACAGAAAGTGAAACTATCTATTTACAGAAAGAATTTAATTAAATAAATATAATAAAGAAATTATGACATAAAATATAATTAAATTAAATAATAAACATATGATATATATATATATATACATATATATTTATATATATATATATATATATATATTTATAAATGCATATATTAAAATCGAAACACAAAATTTCATTTTAAAGAAAAGAGATAAAGCACATATTTTATGTTTTATTTATATAACTTTTTTGTTTGAAAGGAAACGGGTTGTCAAGCCACAAGGTTTTACCCCCGGCTGCGGACAGTCCTTGGGCTATCACAACAGTCTGAAGGACTGCCGTGGACAGTCTACGGACTGTCACAACAGTCCGACGGACTGCCGTGGTAGCCCGTAGGCTACCACACCATCACCGCTGTCGGCTGGGTGGTGGGTATGGCCGAGGCCGAACCACCACCCAGTCTACATTTTATTTTATTTTATTTTTTTAATAATTTTCAAAACAAATTTAATACTGTGGAAATATAAATCTTAATTAAATTTTTCTTTTAATGCCATCTTTACATTTATATATATATATATATGTGTGTGTGTGTGTGTGTGTGTGTGTGTGTGTGTGTGTGTGTGTGTGTATTTATATATATATATATATATCTGATATACATATATATACATATATATATATTGCATACAAAATACTTCGAGTACAGAGAAATAAATTTCAATTGTACAATTTACTGTTTCAATATAAACATTTAAACACAAGATATTTGTAAAATTTATCTACATATTAGGATTTACACAACCCCGAATTCCCAAACAAGAAATTTTCTTTTATTGCTTAATTATTATTTTCTAGAGAAAACTACAATACTACTGGTTCTTTTCCAAAATTCCCACCTTGGTTATGTTATAATAAAGAACAGTACAAATCCAACAATTAATTTTATTTAAATGAACAACACTCCCGAACTCCCAAAAAATTTCAGTTTAATAATTGATAGTCCAGAACCCAACTAAATTCCATTTTCACAACAGAAATCCCAATCCCCAGATGAAAATTTCATGCACAACGAAACAACTCCAATCAATTGCTATTTTATTTAATGCTACAGCAAATAAATAAGAAAGGAACCTGGCGTCCTGTGTTTGAAGAAGATCTGTAGAAGCTCTATCCCTTTCGCCGATCCAATCCTCCGCCAACAAATGTTTCCAGCAGCAGCTCCAATATCTTCCCCTCAACTCCAATCTTATGCCTCAATGAATTCACAGAATAATAAAAGAATGCACACTATAACAGAAAATTGACTGCCAAATTTCTCCCAAAATCTGTTGGAAAAGAGAATGCAACAACCCCTTCCAATACAAAAATCCTCTAAATAAAATCTCACACCAAAGTCTCTTCCATTTCCTCTTCTAGCGAATGCCAAAAGTCACTTCTTTTTTAAAATAAAAAATAAAATTCAAATCCATTCGAATCCACAAAAGATTGAGCTTTTTATTTATTTATTTATTTATTTATTTATCATTTCCACAACCAATTTAAATAAACACATGCATATTAAAATAATTAAAAATAGCCATTTACAAATTTTTCTTCAAAACACAATTAATATTTTCGCAAACTACTAAAACATTTATTTATTTATTTATTTATTTTTCATATTCTCCAGTTCTCTTCAACTTCCAAATGCTCTATAGGTGAAGTTTCATTTCTTGCTTTAAAACACTTTAGCTTCCTAACTCTTTATCCATTTAAATTTCTTATTATAATAATTATCTTTTCAAGATTATTTTGTTCATAATTATTATTAACTTCAACAATTTAAATCAATTTAACTAACAATATCACTTTTACTTTTAACGAATTAGTTTAATTAGATCATTTGTTCTAAATCATTTGATTTAATTTAATTGATTATTATTTTAATTTCTAATCATATTTTAAATAACCTTGCAAATCACTTATGATTTAATTAATTATTTAAACATGACTACTAACATATGATATTTTCACACAATCAAATAACACAGTAATCAATGAAGCACACACAAATACTCACACACAAGACCAAAACAACCGACACGGAGGGGCATTACAATTATAACTCCCATATAATTCTATTTTGGTGCCTAAGAATTTTGTTTAGTTGAAATTAGTTTTATTCATTTTTAAAAGTATATATAGTTGTATCATTTGTGACAAATAATTTAAGATGCAGTTGTGAAATAAGAGATGGAATAAAGGAGATATAGCCTTACCTTGTATATAAATGGAATGTAGTTGCAACTCATACACCATGCGAAACTTGTGATCACGAAGCTATTAAGCATTGTCAAGATCTGTAGTTACAGCTGAGAATGTTTGCAATCTAAATTGGTTAGAATCTGATATAGTTAGACATAAATGGTTCGAAGGTGAGAACACTAGTAGTGACATCATTAACCAAAGAAGAGGAAGGCATTTAGAGAAAAATTAAATATAAATGTTATATGGTCAACCAAAGAAGAGGAAGGGATCCAGGTTTGTCATTGGAGGAGACGAGAAGCATAATGCAAGAATTGAATAGCAACTTCTCTTAGTAATCACCATAGAAGCAAAACTCTGGCTAGCTTGGCAGTAGTGATTGCAACTGCACTATGGACGGAACAACAAGCAAGCAAAGTTAGAAATGGTGGGAATTATAAACGCATTGAAATGAAGAGGGAAAGGAGAAGTGGTATAGTTACCGTAAAGAATAGAAACATTTCATCATGATGGAAATGCACACAATTTTTGGAGGCAATCCTTTTCTTTGATTCAAAGTGCACTGTATTTGTTGGACTATAATTTGGAATATCCATCAAAAGAGAAAGGAGGATCTATATGTATTCCTGTATTTTATTTTACATGGGAAATAGTTGTGAATGTTAGTCCTTGTCTTTCTTTAGTTCTAATATCTATTGCAGCTCTCTCCAGTGTCAAGCCTTGACATTTATGTATTGTTATTTCCCAAGCCATTATCAAGGGGAGTTGTCTTTGGTTGGGCCCCATGTGATCGAGGGAATGGGGATGTATTTTGGTTTTTTTTTATCCTAGCATGTTGGGCCAATGTATTTTGGGAAGTGGACAACAACATATTAAGGGGGTTGAGGTGGTTTAGTGCCCCTAGCAAATATGAAAGACTTCACAAAACCCAATGATCCATTAATGAGGCTAGTTGCCACCCAAATATTTTTTGTTAACATTACTTGCTCACCAATTACAAGTAGGAGCTTTGCTTGAAGTTTCTCATCATAACCATAATCAAGTGTGTTTTAATGAGTAGTTCTAGTAGTACTAATTGCAATGGGGATATTTAACTATTGAATCATTTTTCTATTGTGCAAGACAACCAACCTATTTGTTGGGAATAAGTGAATAGATGTATCAAACTCTTAGTTTTACTCAGTTGAAAGCATGGAATTTGTTCGATTCATAAGAGTTTTCTAATCAGCTTGAGATGCCTAACAATTTGTAATATTCAAAAGGAGTCTATGAAACTATTTTTGTGTATTGGATTGTCCATCCTACAGAAGGCTATGTCGAGCATGACAACAACATTAAAAGTGTGTCAAAGAGCCAAGGTTGTGGAGCGAGAAGCATAGATAGGCCTGTCCAAAATAGGTGGCAACTATCCTAGGTCACCCACAAGTATAATAGAGGCACCAACAAATGGTTGCATATGTCTAGCAGGAAATGCTTGCCGCAATCGGCTATCTATTTTGAGTAACAACTTGGGCCCCAAGAAGGTCATTTCATCAATTAAGGGGTATGTGCTGGATCATCATGGAAAAAATAGGCCCTTAAGTGGCAATAAAATTTAGAAAAATCAGAGTTAGTTAACTTGACGTAAAAATTTGAATAAGTTATCTATATTCTTTCAAAAATATGTAATAATAGAATTTGTAGCAAATTGAATATAGTTTCTAAACTATTAGGTTTATTTAAAAAAAAAACTATTTGGTGAAATCTTGGTGAAATTTCAATGTAGTAGTGCTTAAATTTCAAAGGAAAAATAAGTAGGTTTAACATTAAATACCTAACTGCAATAAAATGATAATATTTTTTTATAAGATTTTAATAGATATAAGTAGGTGACTCATGTCGATGCTTGATGCATTTTTTTTTTTTGTAATTTTTTCCAAATAAATAATTAATTATGGATTTTTTATTACAACTTTAAAAAATATAAAAGCTTCATTATGTCTAACCACCTAACTTGGTCAAACTTAATGAAATTAGTTTTTTTTTTTTTAATCATTATAGTATGTGAAGTATAAAATGTGATGCATGTTTGATTTAAAAAAATGTGATACCATTTGAAGTTATATATGTTTTCAATCGGCTTCTCAATGGGGACAGTCATAATTCAAATAGAAATGAATAATAATTATTTATTAAATTCAAATTAAAGAAGCATAATTTATATTGGTGGAAATCAAATAATCTTATTTAAAATTCCTTTTCATTTTTAATCAATTTTAGGTAAAAAAAAAGTCACCAGCCACATACCCTACACATACCCATCATATCGCCACTTTTTGGCCCATCATGATCTTGCAAATACCCTAAGATGTACTTAATATATTTGAAGTCCTCTTAAAATATGCTCAATAGTTTTCCTTTTAACGAATTCATATCTCTAATTGGTATCCAAAGAGCTATATGCACTGTTGAGGCACGTGTAGCACCCCTCCATTTTGACTCTTTTGTTCAGACAGTGTTCTTCTTTGTTATGCTTTGTTTTTGTTAATACTTTGACTATGGTACTTGGTTACTATTTGATCGCAAACTGTAAAGTGATGTGAATGTTATATTTTGATGTGATGGTAGTTTACTCTGATGTTATCATTATGGCATGCTTTGAATTAGCTTAGCAGATATTTGAATTAATGATGCTTTATGCTTTTGATTATATTATTGATGTTAGATTCGTCAGTTAGTAATACTATATTGGTGAAGGGGATGGGATTGTACCACTCATTTGCAAGTGCCCTATGACTCTGAGATTTCCTCTTCACGGTGTGTTTTATTATGTTATATATATGCATGTTCGATATACTCTTTGTTCGTAGGTTGATAGGTACAGGACATCGAATCCACCTAGTTTCATAGGTTTGAACATGTCCATTGGCCAATGGTATTCGATTGGGAGATAGTTGCTAGGTTTTCTATGCCAATTCTTCACCCTAGTCATAGTGTGTCGTCGGGTTTTAGTCGGGTTAAGTTGTTTCTATGTTCATCTCTCCTTGATTTTATTTTATTGAAAGTTGGAAAAGGTAAATAAATGGATTTATGTATTTAGGTTGTTTATTAAATAAATCTAGTTATAATGTTAGAAATGTTATTTAATTTATTAGTTAATTTAATTAAATTAATAAAATAATCTAATCTTGGATTAGATTTATTTTATTGATTAATTAAATTAATTGTGTTGAATTGATTAATTAAACTTATTTGTGGAGTGACTAAATTAAATGGTTCATGTTGTTTTGAAAAAGTGCATGAAATTAAAAGTGTTAAATTATTTTTGAAAAAGAAATTTTAAAAGTTGTAATTTCTTTTGAAAATAAATTATTAAAAGTTTCAAATGCTTTTTGAAAAGAAATTTTTAAAAATATTAAAATCTTGTTGAAATTTAGTTTTAAATTTTCAAAAAAACAAAATATCTTCAAAATGCATGGAGGGAGAAATAACTATGGTGGATAGGATATTTTGGAGAAATTGACTAAATTTGGGGAAAATTGATGAGAGTGGAGATATTTCATTTTTGGAGAAAAATATTGATGTTAAAAAGAAATGAAGGTTTTCTTGTTTTGGAGATGCATTTTGGATTTGGAGTGAAGTCTTTGGAGGAATTTTGGCAAATTGGAAATTGCAGCTCAACACCAGATCTCTTCTTTTTCAAGTTTCCAACAAGTTCTTTATTGTTTTGTTTTTATTGTTTTGAAATTTAGGATCTTCAATATTGAAAACTTGTTTAGAAACAAATTTAAAAACCCTGTTGAATCATGGAAGAAATTTAGATTTTTGTAGAAAAACAAAAACTTACAACAGAAATTTTCAAGTTTAACAATAGAAAATTGAAAAAAAAACAAAATGAAATTTGAAAAAACCTCTTTGTTTGAATTTAGGAATTTCGAGAATTTGATATCATGAAATTGTGCCAAAAGAATTCTTCTTCTGTAATTTTCTTGTTGAAAATTTTCCCAAATAGACTATAAAATGGAAATTTGTATATATATATATTGGGTAATATATATATATATATACACATATATGTTTTATATATATGAATTTTTTTTATGCTGGAGAAAATTTTCTTTTTTCAAAAAAATTTTACACAGAAAAAAATTCTTGTCAAAAATTCTGGAAGCACAGGGGAATTTAGTTTTAAATTTATTAAAAATATATATAAAATTTTGTAAGTGTGGGGGGATTGTATTTGCACGGCCCGCCCTAGTGGATGTCTTGCTTGTTGTGTGAGTGCTCCTCACAGAGTGTGGGAGAAGTCTTTGCCATAAGGCAGCATGCACCTCCACCAAGGGGTTGGGCAACCATAGGCTGCCTCCTCCTCCTTGGGGGGTTTAGTTTGTTAATAAAAACTTGCTTTTTCTTTTATATTATAAATTATATATATATATATATTATATGTATATATATATTGTTATAATATATATAATATATTATATAATATATATATATTATTATAATATATATAATATATAATATATATATATTATATAATATATATAAATATATATTTGTTTATATATATCTTTTATAAATTCAAAAATCTATATATATATATATATATATATATATATTTTATATATTATTTTAATATATATAATATATATTATATATATATGTATATTTTCTTTGGGTATTTAATTAGCAAAAATGGGATTTGATTTAAATGATTGAGAATTCAAATTGATTGTAGAAATATATATTTAAATAATATATATATATATATATATAATTGTATATACATTGAGTATACAATTATATATGTATGTTTAACATATATTTATATTTAAATAGATTGATCCTAAGATGGTTATTTTATTATAAAAGATGCAAAAAAAAAAAGGATTTTATAATAAAATGATTTTATTTAAAATTTTATTTTGATCATAATCTATGTATAATTGAGGAAAATGGAATTAAATTATTAGTTTTAAATTCCTCAATGTTGCAAATGTAATTTTATTTACTTTTGAGTATTTGCAAGTAATGTTAATTGAGTTAATTGGATTTAGGAAATCCTAAGTAAATTATTAAATTGTCAAAATTGTCCTTTCATTATGTGATTTCTCTCCTTCTCATTGTTGGGCAAATGAAATTATTTGTTCATGTTAAGTCTTCCAAATGGGGTTTTCATTTAATTGTGTGGGTTGTCTTAATGTGTTAGTCAACCTTTGAATTGCCTTGGGTAGTGCATTTTAATGGATCTAGTTAGATACCCGATTATCATGAATGGGATGTGTTGACTTTATGTCGTGGTTAGGGAGTTATTATCCTTAGGTCACACTTGTGTACCCTTGGGTTGTGGAGTTATTCCATGTGTTGTCTTAGAGGAGTGGCTTGCAATGAGGGCCAGCACACAAAGTGGTGCTAGGGTAACTCATTGTAAGTTAAGTTAATCCAACGATAACGTAATTAAACTAATTAGAGGAATAGGTAGTATCAAACACTTAATAAGATTATTTTTTCCTCATTCATGGATGCAAGGGCTTGTATAGACTTGGGATGGGACAAGAAGGCATAGAATGGCAAGATCATTATCTCATCTTTACGAGAGATAATTGATTCCGCATTGGTTTACATGAGGCACCGGGAGTCGTTAGAGGTTTCCAGGATATCCCGAGATGGGGGTTGGGACCTAGGAAGACTTACCAGAATATCCCATGTAACATTGTGATGACACTTCTCCTAAGTCAGCAATATGTTTATATCAGTGATGTAATTGATTATTTAACTCTGGAAGCATTGTAACCATTGTGTTAAGTGATGTTGTAATTACATTTGATTCAATTCAGTTATGTTTTGGCCTGTGTCTAGAGGTACATGGTCTTGTCTAGGAATCCTTGTT
>VDFB02010119.1:0-45823 GCA_007258455.2 Sequoia sempervirens
ATGTAGAGGTAAGAAGGGACCTCAGGAGGTTCAAATGAGGGGAAGGAAGTGACGGTGAGGAGCCTTTCCTTGTATGTACTGATCTAGGCCTTTCCTTGTAAGACCTCCTTGGTGCTTTGCTTCACCAATCTAACCTGGGTCCCTACTCTGTGACTAGGTGCCCACAGGTTTGTCGACCAACCCCTCTTCTATCATTCATCAAGATCATACATTGACCTTCTTGCCCCTCCTAAAGTTTGGACCCACATCCATTACCTCCACATAAAAGCCCGAACATCCTTGGTCTTCATGGTTTCCCATGCAGTGATATGGTTATGCAAATGAAAATGAAGAAAAGTAATCATCTCCTTATCCATTGGCTGGAAGAATGCATGCTTAATGTTTTGATACATGATATCAGCTCTCTCTTTTGCTCTCATGGTTGAATATCAAAATCCAGTATGGTGGGCCTCTAAAGTTCTAGTCATCTTTCTTCCTCTTCCACCAAATGTTGTCATGATCCACATGTCTGCTAGCCTAATTGGATTTGTTTTTGAAAGCTGAAGTTTCTCTTGAGTCACCAGTGTAGCTCTCTCTACCTTTCCAAACTCTTTCATTGCTACAAATTGTCTTTGGGATTTATTCATTTTTACCACATGGTTGATGTGCTTTGAATCCTTGCATCTAAGGGGTTTAAAACCTTAGGGGCCTTAGATGAGAAAAAAAAGTAATGTTTTTCTTTTCTTTTTATGTGAGGACATAGTAGTGAGATAAAAGAGGACTGTATAGAAAAATGAAAAAAGAAGACATAAAAATTCATGGACCATACTATATCACCTACATGCTAGCTAACAAGGAGATGAATGTAGTAGATTTAGGTATGATAGGGGTATTGCAAGGTATATTTGAGGAATATATAAGAATGAAGAAGAATTCAATGGATCAAATTAGTGTCAAATGTTTTCCTAAAAGATCTCCCACACCTTATTAGGGAATTTAATCATTTCTAAGCATTTTTCCCGTCCTATGGGAAAGAAGTTTGGGGAGGCTCCAATAGTTGTGAGAGTTTAATGAGTAATTATAACTTCTTTCCATGCAATCATGATTAGTTAGAGAACATATAGAAACTTACTGATGACTATGCAACAAATAAGAAGAATATAGGGTATTATTTTGACCTAGTCTTAGAAAGCATCTCCAAGCGTCTAGGAGATATTGAAGGAGTCTTGGTGATAGATAGAATTAGAGGATAGAAATTTTATTTTGGTTTACATTGACATCATAGGGACATCCATGGAAGTATTTATTCTTGGTTCGTTGACATCACAAAAATTATATAGGATGAGTAGAATGTAGCTCTACCTTTTACAGTTCCATATTAAATTTTTATTATATATAGCTTGCTAGTGTAGGAATTCTAAGACAAACAATCATGGTAGGACCATTCTTAAAAGATTTCAAATAATAACCTAGTGAACCCATATACTCTTATGACTATATATACACAAATCTAGATTAAACTTAGAATTCATTAACTTTAAGTTCTCTTTATTCTATATTACCTCAGTGAAAGTTTGAGCAAATTTACTTGCACTCGGAGGTGTTTCCTTGAAACCTCCAAAAACACCCTATTCAACATCCAAAATCACGTATTAAAATACTATTCATAAAACAATGCTATTAACATATGTAATAGAATTTATAATTGTTTACTAACTTTACACCAGCCTTAGCGATAGATTATGCACACTTGAAATAAGTAGATTGGCCCGGTGTACCCGGGTCCAACCTTGTGACCCTACAATTTTATTATAATAATAAAACTAAATTAGTTAATCTTGCATTTGACAATTAAATTTAATAAACTAAATTCAATGGGTATGTTCCAATTTTTACACGGCTGTCAATACCATGCATCATGCAAAATGTAGATTAGCCTCTCCATCCCCGTAGATACATATGGATGGGCTACATAGAAACATGGATCACGTGGCAACACACCCTCCTGAGGGCCATTAGGGTCATATGAACAAGTGGCTCCACAAGATCGACACACATGGACTCGAAGGCCACCACTTGAAGACTCCCCTGGATTGCATTGTACAATGGGGCTAGCGTGGTGGATGACACTTCGAGTCAAGGATGTGATAGCACATAAGTCTCTGTCGGCCTCTCCTTTGCAACTACCCAGGCATGCTGTCTGCTCGCAGAGGCTGACCTAGCGAGAGGTCATCTCCCACAGTCATGTAGGATCCGGTGTGCACGAGGCCTATCTGTGCTGACCCCCCACCTCTCCCTGAAACTCCCTCATATCAAAAATAATTCCAGGGATTTGGTTCAATACAAACTCACAGTATAATTTCCTAAGAAAATATTAGGGGACTTCACAGTTATTGCACGGTGGGTAATCAAAGACCATATACCATCTGTCATAAAAACGGTTCCTAATCTCTAGGTGGTGGCACCAATGGATAGGAAACCTCTTTGCATTGAGGGTGAGATTTTGATTTGTTCTAGGGTCAGTGAATAGAGAGCACAAATCACCTTTAGTAATCTTTAAATCTTTAACTTGTTTATATGATAATTTATCTGCATAATATGCCCTCGATGTTTGCCTCCTATTTTTCCATCCAAATATTTGTTGGGTAATTGCATCCACATTTTTAAACAAATCTTTCAATGAATCTGCTAGATGTATCCTTTCTGTGGTTGAAGAATTTTGATCACTCAACCTACTAATAAGATCCTCAACTTTTCTATTGTTTTCAATTTCACTCAAATTTTCTTGAGTGCTAGGAGGGTATTGAGAGAATGGTGGGGGAGGTTGATTTTGTGGTTGAGGCTGATTTGGTTGAGGATTTTCCTCCTCTTGTTGACGATTTCCTACAAATTAAAAAAAAAAACATTCATTTCTAAGCTAAAACAAACAAAATCAATTTAAAACTAACAAATTCAAAACAAATACCAAACAATACTTACCTCTTGCATCTTTTCATCATCGTGGCACCATATTTGTGAAGAAATCCAATTTCTCTTGATGAGTTTTGACCTCTCCAAAAATGCGAGCGTGTATGACAAGTTTTTTGGCCACGGGCAGAGCTAAAACACAGCAAAAAGGAAATGAGAAATGATTTTGAGTTTGCTTTTTTTTTTTGCTTTTAAAAGCTCAAAACGTGTTCGCGTTATAACGCGAACGCATTTTGAGCTTTTTTTTCTTTTTTGGCCACAAAAGTGCGACCATCTTGGTGCACTTACCCATACATTGAAGACTCTATTTCACTTATCCCTTTTTATACACATATCAACAACTAATATTATAGCATCATATACATTGAAAGCTATATTTGTCACATTTCTATTAAAATTCAATACTTCAATCACATTAGAGAATCTCAAACCATAACTCAATCTAAGTGTGATGGACCACCTGTAACGCCCCACTAAAGGACCTAATGGATTAACACACAAAAAAAACCTTCAACAATATGCCAATAATTTTTTTTTCTTCAAAGAAACTAAGGTAACACTAACTAATGCAACTCAATAAATTAATATGGATGACATCATTATATTTACATCATATCATAATCACATTTTGACCTAAGAGCAATATTAATCATAGCCCACTTACACACTTATCCACCATAGTCCCTTAATGTCGCTGCTATAATACACCTACATCAATTAAGCCTATAGAAATACATTTGATACACTAAGACCACATCTAATCAATTCTTTGAATGTAAATTAAATCTCATACATCAAATTACATATGATAAAATAATTTAATTATAAATAAACCTCGTCTAATACTATGCTAATATGACCCTAATATTAATCATCGCCATGAAATAGGTACATAAAAATATATCACATCTACTACTAAATTAAGTTCACATGCATCTTAAATACAACATTTCTATGTTAACCTTTTCATTACATAATAAACAACAATAAATATATCTTCAATGTCACATCGACTTATTTATATTTTCATTACAAGAATGCTACAATGTACAAGATATATTCATCTAAGAGGAATATATATATTTATTACATATTGAATACAATTTTCATGAAAATATTACCTACACATAAATTTAGCTACGCATTGAAATAGAAGGAAAAACATTTCATGATGCGCATGAATTATACCACCTAAACCCCAATGGATGGTTCAAAAATACCACCCTACCATATGGAAACCTGAGGCCCACTCCCTCCAAGCCAAGAGACAACACTAGGCCCCACACACACACAAGCAACATATACAACAAGTGGCTGATAAAAAAGAAATCCAAAGGAGACTACCTAAAACAAGAATCAACTAAAAATCACAAGGACTTTCACAAAGACTTACAAATATTTCTAGAGACCTAATCACATAATACAAATGGATAGAAAACTCAAAAGTGGATTATTATACTACAACACATACAATGAAGAACATAATATCATTTGTACAATTTTATAACATAATAGCCACTCTTCAATTTAATAGTTCATAATCAAGAACAATAATACATAACCTTGGTATAAGTGATCCTTACATGGTACAAAAGCCTCAACACAAGTTTTCACAAATGGGAAGAGATTAACAACATAAACACAATAAAAAATTCAAGCACAAATGATACAATACAACATAGATAAAATAATAGAGTTATTTTCTCTTATACATTTTCAAAACTGAACTAATTTTTTTCTCTTCACAGCAGTAAATCTGCCATCCATAAAACAACCATAAAACTCTCAAATAAACTCGAAATCCAAATCTATAAAAGACCCATTTCATATTTGACCCTCGAATTCTTAGCTACATGAAAAAAATTAAGGAAAAATGACTCAAAAATTTACAAAATACAAAACAACAAACGGCTCCCACAAAAACCTATTTTTCAGTATACCTAATTACAACCAAATAACAAAACAAGAAATCTAACAATCAATTTTTTTTCTAAAATATAAAATATTAAAATTTTAATTAATTTAACTACCTTCAAATTCTTATAAATCTAAAATTCTAGTTTTTCATTGACTGGTTGCAATTATAGAAAAAAGAAGAAGAAGAGAGTATTTATAGTCATAGAGGAACAACTTGATAGAATCCTCATGTTTCAACCATATCTCAAAAACTACGATATGAGTTTTTGAGATTTTTGAACATAATTTAAAAGACAACAAAATGCAAAAACCCATTAAATTTCTCACCAACCTAGTTTGTAAAAACAGAATTATGGGTGATGCAATCAGACCATTTTATTGATAGAAAACTGAGACAATAAACGCATTGATTTTTATTCTAGAATAAATAAATGTTTCAGTCACACATAGAATTAAAATATTTATCATATATTTTCAAGAATCAAAGAGAAAAATAAATCAAAATTTTCTTACATTCAAAAATAAAATTTAAACAAAATATTTCAAAATCCAACCGGGATCCAATGCTTGACATGGATGAGAATTTGATGCCGAGCTCTAAAAAAATATGAGCTTTTGACTCTCCAATATAGAATTTTCCAAAAACCGCAATTCTCAAGCAAAATCAATTTCCTTCAAATCATAATTGAATTCTAAATCACTCTCCTCCAAATTTTCATTCAAAACCACTCCAAATTTTCCAAAAACCTTCGAAAAATTACTCCAAAACTATGTAAAATCTCTCATTTCCAAAAATTCTCAAAAACCTCTTTTTTTTTTCAAAATCCTCTAAAATTTTATGCCAAAAAAATGAACTCACTTTTTTCATTTTTCTCATAAAAAATAATACTAATTAAATTCTAAAAAGAAAGAAAAAAGAAAAGTAACTTTCTTTCTTTTTCCCAAAAAGACTTTTTTTTTCAAAATAAAACAAGGAAATAAAATCCTCTCATAAAATAAATTACTAAAATATTAAATTAAAGTACCTATCCTCATCCCATTAATAAAATAATTAAAATAAATTAAATAATTAAATTAACTCACATAATTAACTCATTTGTTTAGGGTATCTCACTAAATAAATTCAAAGTATTATAAGAGATAAAATAACCTTCTTAAAAATAATTACTCTATCAAAATAGTAAATCAAAACATAAATATAACATATGCTTACATATTAATATTTAAATATTTACCAATAAACATTAATATTTAATAAATAACATTAGAATATATTAATATTTGTAACTTTATTTTCATAAAACATAATATACATATAATCATAATAATATTAATAACAATTACATAATAAAAATTAACATGAGCGATCCAATATCAAACTTCACTCATATAATCCACATCAAAGACTAGGCATAAACCATGATATAATTTCTCACATAAAAGAGACATTTACATCAAAATATAAATAATGAGAATGGTCACAACAGTTACTAACCTGACTTACCAAAGGACTTAGTACCATTAGAACTGAATTCACACTCAAAGCTAGACATTGGAGTCACAAGATCACACAACTCAATATAAAAAAATTCACACACTTGCAACACTCCAATCATATTAGGGTAAAATAAATTGGGCATTGTCCCTTGACAACCCAAAAAGGTGGTCATACCCTGAATCAATTGTCCCTAATTGGGGACAATGGCTAGGGTTAGGGTATAACTTGGGCCTAGATGTTATCTCCTCAACTACCATTGGGATCAGAGGCACGCTCAGACCTGCTAATTTAGGTGGAGACGTAGCCTAATACCTGTTCACTCAAACATACAATTTAGAGCACATGTGAATAATAGCCAAAGCATTAGAAAAGAAACTTTAGCAATTGTATATCATTCTCGTATATTCCTCATACATCCAGTGGTACGTTGTCGTCCTTTCCACTTATCCTAACAAACATACTACTGCATCACTTATCTATCCAAGTAATTCTTTGCATAATAATAATAACATGACAATATACACCATACTCACCAAAGCACTAACAAAAGTGCATGTCTCATATTGCAACCACAAAGCTTGAACACAAGTCAATACATCTTCATCTTCAAGTTCCAAAGTCAAACTTCCTGCACATCCACTGTGAGAATGGAGGGAACTACAACACCCTTTCATTTCAACATTTGTATTCTCTATTTCACCACTTATATCAATAATTGTGTGGTTTCCATAACTAGAAGACCCACTCCGCTTAGGATTGCCTAAGTAGGATGATTCCCCAAAGGTTAGAAAAAAATTTAATGGGGTACTTTTCCATTAAGCATGTTCTAAGATAGATTCAAGAAATACAAGTAACTCAACAACTAAATTTCTAATAGAATATTGCCATTGATC
Source organism: Sequoia sempervirens (assembly GCA_007258455.2). Taxonomy (NCBI): domain Eukaryota; kingdom Viridiplantae; phylum Streptophyta; class Pinopsida; order Cupressales; family Cupressaceae; genus Sequoia; species Sequoia sempervirens. The sequence continues at coordinate 7,255 of VDFB02010119.1, forward strand.
CTATTTACCATGAGGTCCAATGACTCTAGTTGTTCCATGTGTCCCAATGTTTTTAAGATTTGATGACTAAGATGATTATTTGAAAGGTTGAAGGTGATCAACCCTTTAATGGATCCCATTTCAAGAGAAATTATCCTTGATAAAATATTGTTTAAAATATCAATACATTTAAGAATGATAAGAACTTTCACAAGCTCGACATTCCCACTCTAGGAAATTGCAATGTTATTTATATATAACATATTTACTATAAACACTATTTTCTCTAAAGTTTCTTCTTCTCGATGATTTGGATTAATCTACAATACATTGAATATTGCAAGAAAATTTGTTAGGTTTCTTGGAATGAGCCCTAAAGGTGGTTGCTAGAAAGGTCCAGGATTTATAGATTTGGAAGATCAATTACCTAGGGTGGAATACTGCATTACAATTTAGTAGACCTCAACATCAAGATGTTTATTTATGATAGGTCTCCAATTCAATAGGGGATTGTACCTTCCAAATTATTATTCCCTAAATCCAATACATGCAGAGATTGACATTTTACAATGGATGATGAAATATCTCCTCTCAAATGGTTATCAACGAGTTTCACTATATGAATCTCTTTTAGGTTTCCTCATTCTACTAGCATTGTGCCTTCTAGATGATTTTTCACCAAATCTCAAACCATGAGAGAAGAACAATCCTTGATAAAATAAGGAGGAATCATAAAACTTAGCATATTATTTGAAAGGTCAACGAACTAAAAATATGAAATGTAGATAGAATCTGGAAGGCTCCACTAAGATTGTTTGTTGACAACGATAAGAACTTTGTATGTTGAAGGTGGTCACAAAAATTAGTAGGAATAGAACCATTGAACTGATTCATTATCAGATCTAGCATCTTAAGACCAACAACAGGAAGAGGAGGAGCACCTTCTATGTTGTTATTGTACAAATATAGATACAAATCAACCCGCCATGTTAGTTTAGATGATAATGAACTTGTTAATTGATTACAACTAAGGTTTAAATAACTAAGATTAGGTAATTGCCATATCCAATATGGGATAGTTTTTGCATTATTAAGGGATAGATCCAAATAACCCAAGTCATATTAGGTGACAAGAAACTATGGAATTCTATCTCAACTATAGGAACCTGGTCCAAAAAACCTGAGCTTCTTGAACAATGGAATCCATGTTTAATCAATGCTCAGTTAAGTTATTGAAAGAAAGATGTAGAGTTTCAAGTCTTGTGAGATTATTGAATAGAGAAAAAGAAATGGAACCTCTTAATTTGATGGAGTCTAGAAAAAGGTTTCTTAAGTTAACAAGATCTGAAACTATCGATAGAAATGCACCATTCAATAGGTTGTAATTGAGGGCAAGATAAGAAAGGGAAGATAATGATCCCAACATAGGTGGGATAATCCATGTTAACTTGTTTAGGAATAGATCCAAGTGAACAATTTTGGAGGGATTGGATATGGAGTGAGGAATCTCACCTCCAATAGAGGTACTTTCAGAGCAAGAATCTCCAAAGATGAGATATACCCTATAGTAGATGTAATTTTTCCCTTCACAACTGTATGTGAAATATCAATATTGGTTAGTGACGAAGAATTTTGTTGCCCAACAAAATAAATGTTCCCCTCAAGATTGTAATTGACAAAGAGATCAATTGATAACAACTATTCATTCACATTTACAAACCACATTGGTATTTATGCTAATAAATTGTTGTTAGAAAGATTGAGATGCAGTAGAGAGGTGAGGCTAAGAAGGAAATTGGGAATTGGTCCACTAAGTCCACATGAAGACATGCAGAGTTGTTGAAGTTTGCATAAGCTTCCAAAAAAATCACCCCAATATTTTCTTACAAAAATGTTCACTCCATAAAGAGAGAGGTATTCCAAGCTCACCAAATTCTATAAGCTTTTCAAATTCACAAAAAATTCACTTACATAACCAACAAATGATATATAAAAAAATTAAGACTCTTCATCTTTCCATAATGGGGAGGATTGAAATTATCATTGAAGTGGTTGTGACTAATATTGAGGTGTTCTGACTAGTCAAGTTGAAGCAACGATGAACTAATGTTACCTTTCAAATTGTATCCACTCAAATCTAGTGGAAAGCATGGCCTATGCATACTTTACAACTAACTCCACTCCACGTTCAACAATTGAATCCATGCCAGGGATCTAAGATTTTATCCTCATCTACGACTACTACCTTGAAATTGATAAGGTGATCTTTTTTAGGGAGGGGGCATGTAATTGCTAGAGAAGAAGTGAAGCAAAAGAAGCAACATGATATTGTTATGATTGCAAATGCAATTTTTCCATATGAAAGTGTACCTTCCATGTCTTCCACATGCTCAAACTCTTACTTTAAAAGAAATGGGACTATGAGAAGTGGGAAATGTATGCTAAATAAATCCCTTCCCATGCTTAAATATTTTTGTGTGAATAATGGAGTCTCAATAACTTCTATCCATATTTGAGTGGAAAAGCCGCATAATATTTCCCCAATCTTTGATGGCCAAAATGGCATAATATTTTATTTGATTGTAATTTTTTTGCATACTCCATTCACTCTGTTGCTCTTATTCTCCTATGCTACCTATTTCTTAACATACTTTCTTCCAAAGCTTCATTGAACTGTTGCTATCTCACCCATTTTCCCATCTAGCCACTGTCAACCTCTTGCTTGCACCAATTTTCTACGTGCTAGCGTGATCTCGGCCTAAGTATATGTTCAATCTATATTTTTTTTCTATTTCAACATATTGTAATTACTCCTCTTTTTGAACAACATGCCTATTTTTCATGCTACAATTTTGTTAACAATTATTGGGTCCATAGAGTTATACAAGAAAGCTCCAAGGATTTAAGTTTTCTACAATAATTTTCATTAATTACAATCCTTACTATATTTTATTGTTCTTTAATTAGAATGTCTTAAAAGAAGCTCCAAGGGACCTTCACAATAGCATACTTTTGGCCACCATTCATTGGAGGCATCTCAAACCTCTTCTACACATATTCATCTAGAATAACCTTATTGTTTACATGTGTCAACAATCATTGACCAAAATTATACTATATTAAAATCACCTTCTGATTTGGTGAATAGAGTTGATGAATTATTTCTCATTAATAATTTGTTTCCATTTTACAAATTCTTACAAGACTCTAATAAATAAATTGTTAATGATGCTATGATCTATAAGATGAATTAACTAGGTAAACTTTGATGAACATTCACACATATCCTTGAACCACTAAACCTTCCCTAGGTGAGGATTTTCAAGTGGCATTAGAATCCCCTTCACCAACATATCATTCCAATCAAGACAAAAAATTTGACATTATGACGACACAAGTGAGATCTCCTTTAATTAGTGAGATTCCTAAGGGTATGTGTAGGATCATCATGGAAAAAACAAGCCCTTAAGTGGTGAAAAATTTAGAAAAATCAGAGTTAGGAAACTTGACGTAAAAAATTGAATAAGCTATCCATATTATTTCAAAAATATGTAAGAATAGAATCTATAGTAAATTAAATGTAGTTTCTAAACTACTAGGTTTTTTTTTTTTTAATCTATTTGCTGAAAATTTGAAATTTCAATGTGCAATAGTACTTAAATTTCTACGAAAAAATAACAAGTAGGTGTTTGTATAACCACCCTAACCACAATAAAATGATAATTTTTTTAATAATATTTTAGATATAAGTAGAGGACTCATGTTCGGATGTGATCCATATTTTTTTGTAATTTTTTTCCATGTAAATAATTAATTATGATTTTTCTTTTTTAACATTTCAAAAATGTAAAAACTCGTATGTCTGACCGCCTTAACTTGGTTGAAACTTCATGAAATTCATTTTTTTTAAATCCTATAAATGTGAAGCATGGAATATGATGCATGTTTTAGATTCAAAAAATTAGATACCGTTTGAAAGTTATAGATGTTTTTCAATCAGCTTATTAATTAGGACTTTAGTCATAATTCAAATAGAAAATGAATAACAATAATTTATTAAATTCAAAGTAAAGCATAATTTATATTGGTGGAAAGTTGAGAATCTCCTTTAAAAGCCCTTTTCATTTCATCAATTTTGGGTAAGAAAATTCATCAGCCACAAACCCTACACATACCCATCATATCACCACTTTTTCACCCATCATGATCTTGCACATACCCCTAAGTCAACTTCCATTAGTGTCAAACACAAGCAATTCAGAGTTGTCTTGAGAGCCATGCTGCAATCTACACATAACAATGTTTTACAGCTGCTAAGTTGTAACTTAGTGGCTCAAAAAAGTAGAGGACCACACAACACTCCTACACCATTCCCTTTTCCTCAAAAAGTGCCTAGTGTTGAAGATCTTAAAAATACTTGCTAATATTTTTGTGTGGGAGCGTATTCAACTTTCACCAACAGTCAAAATTATCTTCCATGAAATGTTGGAAATACAGAAGGAAGAGATTCAATTCTACATAAAACCAAATCATATAACATCCTCTCCTCATCCCATACAATCCACCCAATCAGAAATCACATTCTCTAAACATGAATTACCTCCACTTCAGATTTAACACAAAAATGATCCCTTGATGATAAAGGTGATCATTAATGAAACTCTAGTTAGACACACTCTCATCAACAATGGATCAGAAATTAATGTTTGTAGCATGGACCTCATACATAAACTTGGCATGGACAAAAAGCTCATTCAACTTAACGATGTTCACATCCATGGCTTTGACAATGTTCATAGGTAACCACTTGGGATGATCACATTACCTATTGAGGTCAAACCTATAGTGTTTCCTACCTCTATTCATATCATGCAAGAACATCTTCCATACAATATTATCCTAGGGAGACCATGGATTCATGCTATGAAAGGAGTCCCATCTACCCTTCACCAAATCATGAAATTTGAATACAAAAACAAGATATATACGATTGATGCTGATGAGTGAAGCTATGTTTCAATTGATCACAACACTTCCAACTCCCCTAATACAAAGTCTGAGAAATGAGTAAGGACTTGAATCAATAAATGATTGAGTTAGAAGTGGTTATAGCCATTTTGATCAACTTAGATTCCTCCAATAACGAAGGCCTACCATTGCATAAATTGAGGGAGAGATGGAGGAGTAGATTTGAAGAAATCATGCAGAAAGGAGATGATGGGGAGAATTTATTGTTAGATCAGTTTATCGATATCCGGGAGGAGGTAAGAACTACTAGAAAAGAGCTAATCAAGCTAAAGGAGATGCAAATTTTGGTTTATGTGGAGTTTAACATAATTAAATTTGAAGGTGACTGGTTGGATGGGCTGGATTTGGAAACTCTTCTACAAGTATTCTCCAGTTATGATGAGTATATTCAAGAGAATTCAGTGCAAAGGGGACTGAATCTTTGTGACATACTCCATCTACTCTTCTTCTCTTTCTATGGATGTTGACATGAGCTCTACTCTAAGTCTGACCCGTGGGTTTCATCTTTCTCTTGGAGTATCAAATTTCCCTTTTTGTACAATGGTGTGATTAGCCTTGAAACAAGGGTTCTTGATTCCACTTCTATGTTCAGTTTCAACTCCATGGATTGTGGATATTGATTAATGATTGAGAAATTTGTACATGTGGCACTCTATATGTACTATTAGAATCTACTTTGTAAAGATCGGCTAATTGAAGAAAGATCAGCCACCTGGGGATATAAGATAGAAACTAGATCTAGGATTTTCAATGTTTTGGAAAGATACTCTAAAAATTTTAGTAAAAAGCTTGATTATTTTATAATTTAGATACATTTTTTAAGTTATGTTTTTCAAAGTTTGGATCAATTTTGGTAAGGTTAATGATATATGATTAATCCATATGTTAGTGATTTTTGATGTGCTTAATTGTTCTTTATTTGATGAAATTCAATAGGAGGAACTGGATTCAAGGTTGAATATCATTAGATTATCTGTGAATCAAATTGTTATGGTATTCATTTGATCTGTGTTTTGGATGATGAGTGAGTGAGTTGTTTAAAGTAAGTTTAGTGAATATTGATGATATCTAAATTAGCATTATGGATGTATGCAGTATCATAGTTTATTTTGTGGATTACATCTTGTTGTAGTTGTGGTTAGGTAGAATGAACACTCATTGTTGATCTACTTGTCTGGATACGTAAGGATTTTATTCATGTTTCTTTGATTTAAAACTCTATTTCATCTTTTTCTTTTATTTTAAACCCCCCACACCAAACATAGATTACTTGATGTTATGAATTCTTGTTCTTTGATACCAATAAAGGGCCCTTGAATATTATAGTTACAACAATCACTGAGTGGAATCAGCATAATTGAGAATCAATTATCAGGACCTTGGGGGTTAGATTTCCATGTGTTATCTTTCTCTTTTAGGAGAAATAGGATAGTAATATTTTGTTTAATGTTGTTGTGTTGTTTTGACCATCAACAATACTACCCCCAAGGAATCATCCAAGCTAAGGCTATGAATAAAACCATCTTAAAAATCCTCAAGAAAATAGTCAATGATGTTTGTCGTGACTAGAACCTACAATTGAATCCCACTTTATGGTCCTACCGAATGAGTATCCACACACCAACAAGTACAACCCCTTTCTCCCTAGTCTACAAATCAAAATCTATCCTCCCTAGTGAGATCGATCTCCCATCCTTAATGATATGACTACAAAATCTCATCATAAATGAAGAATATCAGATATCATGGTTGAATGAGATGGAACTGCTTGATCAGTGACACATGGATGCCTTAAACCATTTACAAGTCTACCAAAACTGTCTCAAGAGGATCTACAACAAGAAGATCAAGAGTTAAACCTTCCAAGTCAGAGAGCTCGTGTTAAAGGAAAAAAAAATGTACCAAATCCAGACAACAAGGGAAAGTTTGAACCCAATTGGTTGGGACCCTTCATCATCACAACAAGCTACAAGTCAAAGGCATATTAGCTATCAATGCCCAAAGGTGAACCTTTGGAGGAGCCCATGAATAGCTCCCATCTCAAAAAGTCTTATGCTTAAACTTGTAAGGTATAAATCCAAAAAAAAAGAAAAAAAAAAACGGATTCAAAACAATAAAAAAAAAAGTCACCCTCTAGTGAAAACCACTTCGATGGTGCTTTGGGCAAGTACCTTGGTGAAAACCTAGTAAATAGGCACCTTGTGTAAATAAGCACTTTTCATCCACCATGATCCTTGTGGCTTGTTCTACATCACCCATCCATCACACTTTAGTATCTCCATCCATCACCCATTCGTGTATGCATCATAGCTTGATCTTGTGTTTATATCATAATCCTTCCTAGTACTACTCAGCTCATCCCCAAGGTCAATTTGTCCTTCCTATATCAAATTATTCTATTACATTACGTTGAGGGAATGCCCTTATACTTACACTAGATCAGATTCATGTATATTTCTTGAAGTCTTCCTTAAAATAAAATAAAAAAAGCCAAAAACATTAAAAAAATAGAAAATCCAAAACAAATTCAAAGCATATCAAAAACCCAAAAAATAGGTCAAATAGTCAGTCAAAAAGTAAAAAATAGATTCATCTTGTCAATCTATTGGTCTCTAAGCTCTGAACATAGGCAAGGTTGATCTTTGATCATCCCCCAAGACACCTAGGTCAATCCTTTAGGAGTCTGTCATAATAAGCTGGCAATCCACTTGCTCATATTTCATCAATAAACGAGTTTGTGTCAATTGAACTACGTGGTCTCTATGTGTATAACATAGGAAAGGCTAATATTTGATCATCCCCCAAGGCCCCCAAGAGAGGTCTTTTGGTTAGTCTCTTGGTCAAAATCTTGGAAAATACAAAAACATTAGAAAATTGAAAAAGAAAATACCAAAAAAAGCCTCAAAACATTTCAAAAGCACCAAAAACATTAAAATATTTAGAAAAACCCATCTGTCCCATCTCAGGTTCACCTGTAATAAACATACACTAATAATAAATCATAGTCACCCTCAACCTTTGGTGAATCAATCAAAAACAAGTCTATCAAATTAAAAGTGAAAACTCAAACGTCAAGGTCTCAAGTCTAGATCAATAGGTAAAAAGTTGGTCAACTCTTGGTGCTAATAGCCCGTCATCGAGTCAATCCCCAAAATCATCTGATAACATCATCTCCTAGGATGAATCCTTCCTACAATGGACATCAACATCAGGCATCACCATAGTTTAGTCTTGGCTAGTGGTATGAAGAACATTAGCTTGTTTGTTTACTTGATCTTTTTCTTTTAACTTATGTTATTGTGCTCATTCCAATGACCTCTCAATGATGTCCAAACAAAGGGATTTAGAGAGAAAGGAATGGGGCAACAATCTTTATCTTTTGTCTATTGTGCTTGTTGGATATTCTTGTAATATAACCTTGGTCATGCATTCTTTGTTTGAATTGTAGGGAGGGTGTTTTAGGTGTTGACCACATAGGAAGGCTTTCCTTTCTATGTTTTGGTCTAATATACTTGAAATATCTAAACTACATTTTTAATGAGTTTTCATATGTTAGGTGTGAACAGGAGTACTCTTATCTAATTGTCAAGTCAAATTCCATCACACTAGGTGCAATTCCATCCTGGTTCTTTATACCTAATGCATCGTGCCTATGTGTATTATCAAACATAAGGTAAGTAAGCCCTTTTAAAATCCCAATTCTTGATAAGCATTGCATCATCCATCTCTCATTATCATCTCTAATAAAGTCTCATAGATCATGGACTTGTTGGATCCTCTATTCATTGCCTCATTTCCTCTTTTTTCTCTCCATACTAACATGGTACCATGAAAGTTAATCAAAAAGCATCACCAATGCATCCATCCTATATCCACAAATTGTCAGCATACTGCATATCATATCATATAAAAAAATTTGATCATCTCACATGCATTGAATTTTATCATCACATAATATAGATTGGTTATTCTAAGCATCTCATAAACCATACATTTGCATCCATCCCATAATCATTAAAGCATCATCATATCATCCATATAAGAATTATCATATCATCTATATGAGCATCATCATATCATCCATGTGGGTATCATCATATTATTCATGCATACATCATCATATCATACATGAAAAATATACTAAAAATTAAAAGAGCATGTCATAACATCTAATATATTTCATTATCATAAGATATAACATCATCCATTAGGGGCATAATTTCAAAGGAAATAGAAGAAACTTCAAATGTTTCATTTATCTCATCATGCCTTTCATCCTTAGGGCTGCAATTTTCAGCTAGGTACATTTCTTTTGTATGTTGTTCAAAGACAACTCCCTCATCACCTGATGATTTATCCACCTTATCTTCTACCTTCTCAAGTATGCAATTTTTTGAATACCTCTGATCATTTGCATTCACATAGTTGTTGATTTCATCAACATGTTTACCCATAAGTGAGGACAACAAAATTTTCACATATTCATTCCTCTACTTCTCTAAACTATCTAGAACAGTGTAAGCCATCTGCATACTCAATATTCTAAAATATTTTAATAATCCACTAGATCCCTCTTCAAAGGCTTCAAAGTACATATGAATACAATTAGGAGTACTAGGTTTGAAACTTTCTGGGATTAGTGAAAGGGAAAAACCAAATCTATGACTAAAATCAATACTTGACTCTTCATTTTGTTTCCTAATCTCCTTTAACCTTGTGACAAGGTCAGAAGGGTCTCTTGCAAATTCTTTTCTATAAGAATTCACTAATTTATCCCACCAAGGAAAAGATTTCTCAAGAAAACTTAAATACAAGTCCCTAGCTCTTGCTTCAAGAGATTTGACAAAAAATATCATCCACATATCTTGATATCCAAATGAATTTTTCTCCATCAAGATGGAAAAACTTTTGATATGTGCATCTCCTTCACAAAAATTGTATCCATGAAATCTAGGCAACTTCTTACAGATTTGAGCTGACATACTCTTAGTTTTGTAATCAACCCATGACAAATCTAATTGAACATACAATGGATCAAAAGAATTGGAAAATGGTGCACTGACTTGGAAAGTAGACACAGTATGATTGTCTCTTAATTGTCCTTGTTGAAACATCTGGTGTCTTTCATTTGTTTCTCTAAGTCCCTTTTCAAATACAACTTTCCATTCCATCCTTATCTTAGACTTGTGCAATCTTGGATTCTTGCACTTTGGGGAGTCAAATGTGTGAATATTATTAGACTTCTAACACTTCTTGACAAGTCGTATCAAGGTTTTTACTGGTATGGATACTTTACCTTGATGATCCATGGATATATGCAAATCAGGACTCATCTAATTGTGCATAATGACAAACATGACCAAATGAAGGATCACTATGACAATTGCCAACATGGTGATAACTTGGGCTTGAAACATATGACAATGCAAATGGATGGAAATATCTAGGACACACAAATGCATTCTAACCATCTAAACTAGAAAATATTTGAGCACTAGACACAATTATTTCAATGGAACTACAATTACATTTAACATAACAAATCCAATAAATGAGTGTGCAATTTCAATATTACTATCCCTTCCCTTTGTTAGTGCTAATCACTCAATAGGGAACCAAAAAAATTTCCTAAGAAGTTCAAATATGTGAAGAATACCTAGAAATGTTGTAGCTACTACAAATTTTTTGGAAATATTGTAGATTTGGAACTTTTCTTCAAATTTTCAACATGTTCTTCTAACAAAGTCGCCACCTCTCTTCATAGAGGACTAAACTTCAAGTAGCATGGATTTTCTTCACATATAAATCTCCTTCTGAGTTCTTTTCACTAGCAAAGCACCAAAAATCTTGAAATCTTCAAGTTCACTACAACAATTCTTCCTTCGGGTTTGAAATACTTCAATTTTTGAACCAAATTCATAATGGAAAATAATATGACCCTATGAAATAACTGTCTGCACATATAGATTCAAAATTCTCCCCAACAGAGTTGCCATTCTGTTGGTGTTCCAAATCAACCAATCCAGTGAATCCTAAAGAATTAGCCAAGTTCTTATAGTCAAACTCAGAGGGATTTGGCCAACTAAGACTTGATTCAGCCAAAGATTGAGATCTTCTACACTTCTGGATTTGTAGGACCAAGGTGGGTCAACCTATACAATGCCTAAAGACTTAATTCACTCATACACAAAAATTTCTTTTTATAGCAAATAATTCCCAATTCAATTGCACCAAAGAAAGTATTAACAACTTCAAATTTGGCTAAATTCTTGGTACATTAACACCTACTCAACAATTGGGAAGCAAAACATTAGACCTCAACCAAACAATAGGGATTAAAATGACTTTGAATTTATAAATTGTTTCTAAGATTCATAAAGCTAAACAACGGATCAATGCCTAATTCTTGGCCATGGAGTCAAATTCATAAATAGAATTTATCAGCAAATAGAGTTCAACCAGTGGATTTACACCTATTAATGTATTACATCAACAGATCCTATCCTAGTATCAAACAAATTCTTGATATCAAATCCAACCTGCACACTTGAAATCACAATCATCTATTCAAAGTATTTAACAATTTCATTGAAGTAGAACCATAAACATATAAAACAATCTCAAAAAATTGAGATGACAAATCCAAAGATACTCTATATTATTGAATTCATATGACTTAAAATGTATAATTTTGGAGACAATTTGATGATATTCATGACTTTCATGATTTATTTGCATAAACTGGCTAACATTTACTCATGAAATCAGCAATTACAATTTACAGACTCAGCTAGTGACTCAAATTCAACATTTCTCTATCTACCCAACCCCACACAAGAATTCAGAACCTCTTACAATGAGAGAAGAATGAGAATATAAAGAAGAATAGAAAGCTTTAGAAGAATGATCTGTAGATGCCATCTGGAAGTCTCTTTCTCGTTGATCAATAAAATTGTAAAGCTTCTTTCATCTCTCTTCCTTGCAAACCATTTTGCCTCCAATTCTGCCTTTTTCTTGCAACAAAAAATTCACCATGTGGAGAATTTCACTCCATTTACTCTGATGTGTGAATAACAACTAAAAAATATCCTACCCATGAAAACTCTTCATTTTTTCCTTTTTTATAGCTACACCTTTTAATTTCATTTTTAGATATTAAAGTTTAACTTTAATATTGAAGCCAATAGAAAACTCAAATTTCAATAAAAGGACCATTGAAAGAGTGAATATTTAATTCACTTTATCAAATATTCACCTCCAGCAAAATAGTATCCACCCAAATAGTGAAATATTTATTCATTTTTTTTCACTCTTCAAGCAAAACACTTTATCTGTGCATCTAATGTTTTAAATTTTTCATTTATAACATTCACCCATTTTCAGCCAATGAAAAATTTCACCCAGTGAAAACTCAAACATTCCCGTGCCATTCATTATTTACCTATAAAGTGAATAAAAAATTCAATCCTATAAATAGAAACAAAAGTTGGCACATTTAAAATACTTTCCTTTCATGGACCCATTTAAACTTTTTCACTTTATATTCTTTACCTTCACTAGCCAGTTTTAATTCCTTCAATTTTTTTAATTTTAAAAGCAAATGAAAACTTTTTAAAAATAAAACCATCGGGCATATTAAAGTATGTAGTAGTGCATTAATTTTTATTGGGCCCACACCCATGACTGCTTTAAATCTCCTTCTCGCCCATCCCGTGATGTTATTTCGTGAGCAACTTGAAGTCGCAAGTTGGCGGGGAAGGGCTATGATTTGACTGCATTGGCATCTTGTCTCTCTATCGTCGATCTTTGTTATCTCCATTTTGTTTGCCCTAATTTTGTCTTACGAATTCTACAGCCATAGGATCCATGCTATGCAATCCATGCATTCACGGAAGCCTCTTTGCAAATTCCAAACTCATTTGCTTGAAATTTTATAAGGCTTCTCAACAAAAACACTCTATGTGTTCTATAATTCCTTCATTGGCCCATTTGTTCTTTGCACTATACTATTATTGTGCTTTCTCTATCTTGCTGCCATGTTCATTGAGTTATTCATCCCACTAATTTTGTTGTGCTTGGCACATTTACTTCACTGAGCACATCGACCGCTAGTTATAGGAAAACCACATCCATTCTACCTGATGGCTTTGATGCCATTCATGTTTATGTTGCATGCATGTGGGATTCATGCGCCTTATCTATTGCTAGTGCCTCCTCCATTCTTAGTGATTTGTTAGATGTCTACATCTTGCTGCAAAATCCCTCCCAATGGTGTATTTTGATGAATTCCATTCTAGTGTTGCTTTTAGATGTGAAATGTCGTCCTCTATTTCATTTGACTTGAGGTTGTCAAAACCTTTTCATCAAATTCATTATGTGAATATCCTTCTATCATGGCGTCCCTACCAAAAGCATTTTCTGAGAGTTTCTAAAGCTTTTTCAATGCACCCTATGTGTAGTGTGTGCCCCTCCCACTAGATAATGGTGGCCTTTCTTCATGCATTGATGGAATTCCTATACCCTGCTTCATTTTCCATTTGTTTGAAAGCTTCCAAAGCTTTTTCAAAAAAAATATTTTTTGCATACTATATTCTTTATACTTTGAATGGCATCCCTCCTTGCACCATGGACTTCACCCACCTTCCAATTTGATTGGCATTTGCTTAAAAGTTTCTAAAAAAAAATCAACAAAACCATATTGTGTGTGCAACAATAATGGCTTCAGTGGTGTCTCTGCCAAATGTATTTTCTTGGAAGTTTCTAAAAAATTTCAATAAACACATTTTGTGCATACACTTTTTTTATGGGAGCATGCCCTTGGATAATTTCTCTTTGAAGAAATCACTAAAAAATCTTGCATATTTACATATGCCTCCACATAATCAGGAAACCACAAAAAATATTTGCCTTATAACAAATTTTCTTTACCTATCATTAGGTAGAAATTAAAATCTAATGGCAAGATTATAACAGTATTGTGACCTTATCCCATAATAACTCAAGATATATGGAAATGGCTTGTGATGATGAAAAATGAAAAGTCACTGATGAAACAGTGCTCTGCAGTTCATTCCTTTTCATAACCAAAACATCCTCCAACAAGAGCATGTTGGGTCCCCATGTGGACCCTGATGGAGTTTTAAATATTTTGCTCCTTGTTAGCCACTCATGACTTCCCTTATGTCACTGGTTTTTCATGGTGTTGGAAATTTTGATGGGCTAGGGTGTTAGCCTTTTCTTCATTTTAAATCCCATTTTTGTGATATGACTTGGACTGGTTCTTTTTTGCTATTAAATTTTTAAGAAGGGTTTTAAAACATTTTGTGCCCCATCATTTCGTCTAGATGTTGGCCCTTGTAGTTTTTTAAAATTTTGTAGTTTCCATGGGTTTTTATTTTCCCTAAGTCTAGGCTAACCCTATACTTTGTAGTTTTAAAACAACTTATGTTGATTGTTTGTTGTCTGCCTAGTGGTGTCCCCTTTCCCTTTTAATAAATGTTTTATTTTACAGAGGGTTGAATTAGTGTTGTCGTTGATCTATTTTTTGCAAATATCAATGGCGCCCGCTAACCCGTGATGGTGAATTGAAGGATTGTGATATCGTGGGTGGGCACCACATGCCATTCTACAAGATGAGGTCTACGCAACCATTGATGTGCTATCTTTCCAAGATCAACGACGCCCACCATCCCGCAATCACGAATTATGGGATCGCGATATCATGGGTGACTGCCACGTGTCCCATCTGCTGAGGCCTAAGGAGTGAAGGAAGCATTTTCTAGTTTTGAATGTATTAGGGCGTGGATTACTAATGTTCTTGTGAGATGAACATGCTTTATTTCAACGTAGATTTTATAATTTTGAGGTAAAAGCTACTCGACAGTTAAAGGAAGGGACGACGACCATTTTCAAGAAGGAGGATCTTTGATAGAAAGATCAACGGTGCCCGCTATCCCGTGATGGTGAATCGAAGGATTGTGATATTGCGGGAAACCGCCACATGGTTTTCCTTTGGGGTGTATAACATGGTGGGCCCCTTTTTGTCGTGTTGGCAATTATGTCAGCCTGTTTTGAAGATCATCATTGATAATTTGATCAAACTAGAGGATCAACAGTTCAAATTTAAATATGTATCAAATATGGTTGGAGCCATTCATGCAACCCACGAATGAGCTTTAATGGTGGATGAGACATCTACTAGCGATATTTGATCGACATAAAATCAATTTTCTTGTTTTATTTATATCACAAGGCATCCAATTATTTCATAAAAATAATAGTCTTAGAGCCGAAGGTGAAATTGCGACCAGTTGTAGCCAAAATTTGGAGTTAATGTGAAAAGAGCCGTAAGTTTTGTTTTTGTGCTTCCCAGTCATTTTGCACCTAAATTTGGGAAGGGGGTTTTCTATGCTTGTCATTGAGCTCATTGAAATATTTTGTTAGGGCTATAGTTTAATCATAAATTGTGAGGAATTGTAGTATTTTGCTCTGTAATTTCCTATCTCTACTTAGTCATAGCCACTTGAAGTGTAACATTGTAACAAAGCCCTAGTTTGTCCAAGATGGCACCACCCAAGCAACACTCTATTCACATTGAATATTTGAAAAGAGACTTGTACAATGCTTTCCTGGATCAATTTTCATTATCAACGAATGATAGAAGGAAAGGTGGTGTTGATGCAAGGGAAAATCCTAGGGGAAGGGTTAGTGTATAATTGTTCCAACATTGTTGATGCTAGGGTTCCACTTACCAGTTTAGAAATGTATAGACCCTTTTTCAAATGGATGGATGTATGACATGGGGAAGCTGGTTGTACCCAATGTGTTCCCTAATGTGGATTTACTTATGGTAGTGGCCAGGAGATATGACCCCATCACACAAGTAATTAGGGATAATAATGGAGGGGTGCTATTAGAAATTAACAGAGATAATATCCAATAGGCTTTTTATTTGAGTGAGTCGAGTGAAGACTTGGTTCCTATTGATCTTAAGGAAATGAAGCAGGAGTATGCAAAGTTGAAACCTCTTTTTAGGGCTAAGTTGCTTCCACCTCATCTGGTTAGGGCAGGAGGTTCATAATTTCATATCAGCCCTGGTGATCAAGAACCTTTCAGATTGAATTGTTTCGCAAACCCTTTCATGGCCACTTTCTATTCATTATGTCAGATTTTGGAATTCAACCCTAGTGCAGTAATGCCTATAGTGTATATGTTCATGGGGGTGGAAATACAAAACCCTAAATTCTCTGTGACATATGGATTTTCTTCTTTCTTGGCTAAAAGGATACATGAAGGGTTGTTGAAGCTGTAGAAAAATGATATTGGTACTCAATTCTTTTGGTATTCTATGCTAATGCATATGTTTATGTTCAAGAACACTAATTTCTTTTCTGAGAAGTTGAACTTAAGGAAATTAGTTAATGGAGAAAGATTGTCAGTACAGATATGGGTTACAGATTTATCATGTAATAAAGAAAGCACCAGTTATGTGTAATTTGATAATTGTTTTGCTTCTAGATTAAGGGATAGAATGATAGTAAATGTACCTAGTGTCCCTGAGGAAGTACATGATTTCCTCAAGCCAAAGCGGAGGAAGCCAGAATTGAGGGTTTTACATAACTAGGGTGACATTATCCCATACCCAGTCAGCATTGTCTTGAGAGTATATGGATTTTAGGGAGCCCCTCACATTCTGCCATACAATGTGCCACAAAGAATAGGGTTTGCAGAAGTTATGTGGCAAATGGGTTGTATTCATGAAGACAACCTTACTAGAAGGGGAAAGGGAACATTCTTCCTCGATTATGCAGTGGTGTCTGACTTTACATTTTCAAAGGGAGGCTAGGGATGCATTTTGATAAATTCTTTGTTGATTACCATTTGATATTTGTTCCAAAACGATAACATGATCCTGAAGGCTTCTTTGCTCTTTTCAGACAAAGAATAAAAGGTGGAAAATTCACACATGAGTTCAACTTCCCTGAGGACCTAATAAGAAATGAATTTGATCTAAATAAGGAGTTGAACAAAGAGAAATGATAGCTTATAGTAAGCTACTAGATGTTGTGCATGAAATGGATCTGAAATATGATCCACTATTGGAGTTCACTCGATACCATAAGAAATTTTATTTTCTGATGAAGAACTTCAAGGAGATTATGGACACCTTGAGAACCAAAAAGATAAATTTAAGGCTAAGTTTGGGTATGCAAGAACAAAGTGCTAGGCCAATTGAAATAGGGTCAGTATACCAGCCTATAGAAAAGTGGCCCATCTATAGAAGGAAAAGGGATAGTAGCAGTGATGAGGAAGAAGTAGACAGAAAGGGGAAGCAAATAATGGAGGCACCTCCATGACCAAGTCCAAAGTTCAAAGTACCTAGGGCAGTCAAGATCATTGATTTAAAATCTTCACCAGAAGACAGTCCCCCATCACCACCATCTGAGCCAAGCCTTAAGACCCAAAGAACTGATCACCCACATGAGGATTTAACAGATGAAATTATTGTTACTGATCAGCACATGCAAGCTGGTATGCCTTCCCCTCCTAGATCAGCTAAATTGGTTTTATCTGATTTGGATATGAAAGGTAAAAGTGTACAATATACAAGAATGAAAGCATGCAAGGATTTATTAGATGACAATACATTTGTAAAGACTTGTATTCTTGCAATTGGCATGGAGAATGAAATTTGAAGAGTATCAAAATAAATGCAAGGAGAGAAGGGAACTAAGGCCTGACAGTTCAGACCAGGAGAATGATAAAGAAGTAAAAGTTGAACTAATGGAAGAGTTCAAGAACATCACTCCTAAAGAAGGAAGACAACTAGTGAGTCAGGCTAGTGTATTGATTTTGAATGAGTAGGATATTTCAGATGCAGTGACTTTTAATGCTATTATGAAGTCCAAGAATCCTTTTAAATATTTTGAAGAAGTTAAGGCAGCATTGCAAAACTCTTCCTTTAGTGAGGAATATGAGACCTTGGCAATTTGGGCATTGGCCCCATAAGGGAGAAAACCAAATATTGTCGATATTAATCCAAATTTCAAGGGAGGATTAATAATAAAGATAGATTCAGAGACTTCAACCACCGAGGCCACTAGTTTGACAGTGAATGTGGCCAGGTTGGCCCAAAAAATTGTTGAAAGGGAGGAGGTTGAAAGGAAGAGCCTAATAGAGAAGTATAATATTTTGATTGAAGATTATCGTAAAATGCAATAGAGGAATGTTGAATTGCAAACTGAAGTGGAAAGGTTTAGGTATAGACATATTGGGGAAACATCAAATGCCCTAGGAACCAGTACATTACTTCTCATAGCAGGGTCAATCACTCCTACTTCTCCAAATGTTTCCACATAGGGTTTCCCATTCAAAATCTTGCTCTCACCCCTCCTCTAGAACAAATTGATGAAGAAACAGAGTGCTCTGTCGATCCAACAAAGAAGCAGCTCATATAGAAAATTTATGAATTATAGACATCAACAAAGGTAAGAGCGGAGGGATTTGTTTTAAAGGAAAAAGAGATTGTTACCACTATTTTGGAGCACTTAAATGAAACGGTAGATAATAAATTGCCATCTATACATTCTTTATATTCTTTGTTGTTGGAAGAAATAAAGAATATTGATAGCAAACAAGAGGTAGTGGTACAAATAACTGAAAATTGGATCCCTAGGGCCAATGATCTGGATATCATGAATAAAGCCTCTAAGTTTGACATAAAGAATAGGCCCTGTAGACATCCAAATTTGGACACTTAATTTATCCAAATTTATCACTTTTCATTTAAACATCCCCTTATCCGAGTTAATTAAGTAATATTACTATTATTTAATTAATATCTTAATTCTGTCAAATTCCCTAAGGTATTTAATTAATAATTAAATACCTTACCTTAATCCTCTTATCATCAAATGAATTAAATAAATATTACATTTATTTAATTCCTCACATGTCATTTTCATCTAATCCTAATCCATTTCCTAATCTCTTCATTAAGGATGTGCACATGCCTAATCCTTGATTAGGATGTGTCACATCCTCCAACTTGTGCAAGTTGGCTTCTAATCCTCATTAACCCCTAATTATCCTCTAATTACTAATTAGTTAAACCTAATTATTACCTTAGTCAACTCTCCCATCCCCCAAGGAATTTTTAATTCTTTTTTATTCACCCTAAGTTCCTCTCTTCCCCATGTGAATTTTTAATTCACATTTTATTCCTTCTAGAATCCCCTTTTCCCATGCACCCTATAGAATATTTGACTTGTCACATCAAGTCACATGTGACAAACTCCCACCTTTTGGGAGCATTGTCTTATCCACTAGATTCTTCCAATCATTGTGAATTTAAAATTCACTTTTATTCACCCAAGATTCTTCCCATCTCCCAATTTACTTGCAAGGTACTTGTACTTCCTCCACATCATGTACTTCTCTTCCACCTCACTTACACCTCATCTCCCCTTAGCCACTTCACCATCCACATGTCAAGATGTGAGGGATTGTGAGTTGTCAACCCACCATAGCCCTTCATCTTGACCTTGTTGGATGAATCTCAACCATTGAATTCTATAGAGAATTCAAATTCCTCTATAAATACCCCCTCCTCTAAAGCATTTAGGGGACACTTAGCCATTTTGCAACTAAATGCTATCATTTTATGCATTCATCTAGTCTTCAATTTCTCCCATTTGCATCTACATCTAAGCATATAGTCAAGACTTGCATTTAGCCATATCAAGGGCCAACCAAGGAGTTTCAGCTACAAGAAGGAAGGTATAACCATTTATCTTCATTTAACACATTCCTTTTTGCATTTTACAAATTCCTTAGGCTAATGTTGAGGTGTTTTCATTATGTTTTCCATTACATTTTAATTGCTTAGAAAAGGTTAGAAATTTTGGGTATCACATTTCTAACCTTAGTATCCTTCATCCTCATCCTCATCCTCATCCAAAATGATGAATTAGGATATGAGGATGCGGGTGGTGGATGGAGATATTGAACTGCAGATGTCGAATTAGGATAAGTTGATGTGGATGTTGGATTAGGATACAAAGGTACGAATGTAGGATTAGAGTGAGCAAATTTGCATGGAAGATTAGGGTAGTGGGTATATGCAAATGAAGGATTTAGATAGGAGGATGTGGATGGCGGATTGGGATAGGGGTATTGAGATGGTAGACTAGGATAAGAGGATGTGGGTGTTGGATAAACGGATGATGTAGATGAAGGGTATGATGGATATCCCTTGTCAAAGATAGCATAAGCAACATGATTAGGCATGGATGAAGACATAATGGGATAACTCGAGGGGGTGATTAGATTTTGGAAAGTGGGTGGAGAAAGCTTACTAGCAATGATAGTGTCAAGGGAATCAGTGTCATATTCCTCTTGATCGATAAGACTTTCGTTATCATTGTCAATGTAATTAGGGTTTCCCTTGACCACTATTGATGGAGGATAAGGATTCATGATGGTGAAAGGATAAATAGGATGGGTCAACGATTTGGGATGGAAATGGGCTAAAGCTCAAATCTGGATTTAGGTTAAGCTCATATTTGGATTGGATTAAAGCTCAAATTAGGATGATTGGAAGATGTGATGGGATTGATTTTGATGATAAGATATGATTATCAAAGGGTGATTGTGACACCAAAGAAGTTTAGAGGATCTGGATGATGATTTGATTGGAGGAATGGATGATAAAAACAGATGAATGAATACTCAAAATGAGTAAACGATTGATTGGAAAGGATAAGCAACTCTTAGAATGAGGAGATGGATGTGGATGGTGGATGGAGATATTGAAGACATCCATCTCTTACTCATTCACCCAGCATCCATCTCTTCATTCTAAGATTTGTTTATCCTTTCCAGTCAATCATTTACTCATTTTTAGTATTCATTCATCCATTTTTATCATCCATTCCTCCAATCAAATCATCCATTACAAAATGATGAACTAGGATACGAGGATGCGGGTGTTGATGATGGAGATATGAGGATGAGATATTGAACTGCGGATGTCGAATTAGGATAAGTTGATAAAGGATAAACAAATATTAGAATGAGGAGATGGATGTGGATGGTGGATGGAGATATTGAAGACATCCATCTCTTACTCATTCACCAAGCATCCATCTCCTCATTCTAAGAGTTATTTATCCTTTCCAATCATTTGTTTACTCATTTTTAGTATTCATTCATCCATTTTTATCATCCATTCCTCCAATCAAATCATCATCCAGATCCCCTAAAATTCTTTGGTGTCGCAATCACCCTTTGATAATCAAATCTTATCGTCAGAATCAATCCCATCACATCTTCCAATCATCCTAATTTAAGCTTTAATCCAATCCAAATATGAGCTTAACCTAAATCCTGATTTGAGCTTTAGCCCATTTCCATCCCAAATCGTTGACCCATCCTCTTTATCCTTTCACCATCATGAATCCTTATCCTCCATCAATAGTGGTCAAGGGAAACCCTAATTACATTGACAATGCTAACGAAAGTCTTGTCGATCAAGAGGAATATGACACCGATTCCCTTGACACTATCATTGCTAGTAAGCTTTCTCCGCCCACTTTCCAAAATCCAATCACCCCCTTGAGTTATCCTGTTATGTCTTCATCCATGCCTAATCATGTTGATTATGCTACCTTTGACAAGGGATATCCATCATACCCTTCATCTACATCATCCTTTTATCCAACACCCACATCCTCTTATCCTAGTCTACCATCTCAATACCCCTATCCTAATCCCCCATCCACATCCTCCTATCTAAATCCTTCATCCACATATACCCTCTACCCTAATCTTCGATGCCAATCTGCTCACTCTAATCCTATATTTGTACCTTTGTATCCTAATCCAATATCCACATCAACTTATCCTAATTTGACATCTGCAGTTCAATATCTCCATCCACCACCCACATCCTCATGTCCTAGTTCTCAACCCACCATAGCCCTTCATCTTTACTTTATTGGATGAATCTCAACCATTGAATTCTCTAGAGAATTCAAATTCCTCTATAAATACCCCCTCCTCTAAGGCATTTAGGGGACACTTAGCCATTTTGCAACTAAATGCTGTCATTTTATGCACTCATCTAGTCTTCAATTTCTTCCATTTGCGTCTACATCCAAGCATATAGTCAAGACTTTCATTTAGCCATATCAAGGGCCAACCAAGGAGTTTCAGCTACAAGAAGGTATAACCATTCATCTTCATTTAACACTTTCCTTTTTTCATTTTACAAATTCCTTAGGCTAATCTTGAGGTGTTTTCATTATGTTTTCCATTACATTTTAATTGCTTAGAAAAGGTTAGACATTTTGGATATCACATTTCTAACCTTAGTATCCTTCACCCCTCATCCTCATCCTCATCATCATCCATTAGTATCCTTCCCCATCCCTTTGGTGTTGTTTTGGGATGTATCCTTCCCTCATCAACAACACTTTTATCATCATCATCGGGAGGCATTCTTCCCTATCCTTTAGTGGTGTTTTGGGATGCATCCTTCCCTCATCAATACCACTCATGGGGATGTATCCTTCCCTATCCTTTTATTGTTTCAGGATTTCTCATTCCCTCATTGACAACACTCTATCCATCATCAACCCCTTTTGGCTTGTACCTTGACTGGGGCAACATCACCTTTTGTCCTAAAATCCATTTGTGCTTCATCCATCTCCTATTGCTTATCCTCTTCTCTTGTCATCTTCCTCATCTCCCCTTGCATCACATCATCTATTTCAAGAGCACACCCATGTTCTCTTCAATCCGCACGTCCTCTCAAGGGGGCATCCTCAATCCGCAATCTTCAACTTCTTCCATGCTGGGGCATCAAATCCTATCACTTCCTTCCTCATTTGCATTTTATTTTTCTTCGAAACACTGTTATTCTAACAATATTTCAAAGAGGGGCAAAATGTAGACATCCAAATTTGATCGCTCCCATACGATCAAATTCACCTTTTTATTCATCAATTTCATCAATATTAATTTATTCAATTAATATTGCATTTTCTGCCTAAAGTCCTTAAAGTATTTAATTTAACAATTAAATGCTTTACCTTTCACCTTTTTCCTCTCTTAATTAAATAAATACATCAATTTATTTAATTTAGTCATTTTAACCTTTTTGATTAAAATCAATTTAAAATTCTTTCATTTTCTCACTCCTTGTCACATCCTCCATAATCCATCTCTAATATGAATTAATTTAATTAATTCATATTTAGGGTGTGCATCCTCTTAATCAAGGATTAATGTCACATCCTCCTACATTTTCCACTTGTCTCTAATCTTCCATCAATTATCATAATCAAGTATTTGCACAACTTTAATCAAAGTCATTAACCATTTTTAACACCACTTTTTAGTCAATATTTCCATTTTCCCTCTTTGGACATTGACCCTCTTTCCCATGTGAATTTTTAGTTCACATTTATTTATCCTAGATTCCCCTCTTTTATATGTGAATTTTTAATTCACATTCTATCTTTCCAAGGCTTCTAGAACCTTGGACTTGTCACAATCTCCACATTTGACCAAGTCCCACCTTTTTGGAGCCCACCTTTTATCCTTTAGACTCTCCTAAGAATGTGAATTTTTAATTAACACTTATTTCTCCAACCACCTCTCTTTTTTCCATGGAGATTTTTGAGGAATTCCAAAATTCCTCAAATGTCCCTTTCATTCTCACTTGGAGAAAAGAAATCCCTTTTTGAGGAAATCTTCTCACTCCCCAAGATACTTGGAAGGTACTTGTCCTTCCTCCACCTCATGTACCTTTTGGCCACCTCATTCACACCTCACCTCCTCTTAGCCATCTCACAATCCACATGTCAAGATGTGAGGGCTTGTGAGTCTCAACTCACCTTAGCCCTTCATCTTGGCCTTGTTGGATAAATCCCAACCATTGAATTCTCTAGAGAATTGAAATTTCTCTATAAATACCCCTTCCTCTAAGGCATTTGGGGACACTTAGCCATTTTGCAACTAAATGTTGTCATTTTATGCACTCATCTAGTCTTCAATTTCTCCCATTTGCATCTACATCCAAGCATATAGTCAAGACTTGCATTTAGCCATATCAAGAGCCATCAAGGAGTATACAAGGTACATCTAATCAAGGGCCAACCAACGAGTTTCAGCTGCAAGAAGGAAGGTATAATCATTTGTCTTCATTTATCACTTTCCTCTTTGCATATATAAATTCCTTAGGCTAATCTTGAGGTGTTTCATTATTTTTTCCATTGCATTTTAATTGCTTAGAATAGGTTAGACATTTTGGATATCACAGGCCCCAATCATTGAAGCCTACTCATATGTTAGTAAAATCATTACAAGGTTTTCAGACCCTACTAGATGATTTGAGTAGGAAGATTAAGGAGTTGGTAAAGAATTTCAATGATTGGGGCAACACATTGTTACCTGGTATAATTGATGAGCAGGGGAAAATCATAACACTCCAACAATAGTAGGATCAAGCAAGTAAAGTCATCAATAATCAAATTAAAGTAATTTGTGATGACTCAAATTATGACTTGTTGGTGAGTTGTATGGATAAGATTATTACTACCAGCTCATTTTTAGAATCTTTTGAAAGAGACGCAAATCAATTAGTGGTAAAATACATGCCTTAGAGTACAAAGGTAAATGAGGTAATTAATTTTGGCTAGCCGACTGATGAAGAATACCATAAATGGGTAGCTAAGTATTTGAATGATGAAGAGTAAAAGGGGTGGGCTATTGATAGGTGGAAAATCTGATGTTGTGGTCACAATGGTTCCAATTTTATGTTGGTGGCATTCTCAGCATGGATTTCTTGTGGTTTTTTGTTATTGCATTAATTGTCCTCAATTGACATGATGAACAAGAATATGCTTCAGGATGATTGTAGTTGTAATGATTTTTGGAATATCATCAGGTGCTCCAATTGGTTGGTGACATGTGTACTTTCTGGCCCGAGGCTTGTTTTCTCCTTCATCTTCTATAATAAGGATTTCAAGGCTAGAAGTACGGGTTAGCAAGTTAGATAATTTTGATCAAGTCTAGGCAAATTTGCAAAGTAGATTGTAAAGTCCAATGGTTTTAGAGAAAATGCAATTTAGGTTCTGAGTCATTGTGTAGTATTTTTTGAGTTGATGGGGATTTAAGGTTGCATAATAGTATTGGCATTTGAACTGAAATGATAAATTCAAGCTCATGTCTCCCCATTGTATGTTCATATTTGAACTTTGAGTAAAAGAACTAAGGGTTATTTCATTCATCTCACTATTTTGATGTGTATGATTCTATTTTAGCTTTAATTCAAGGAATTAATTAAAATGCTTGAATGGGATTATAGGCAAATATATTTCGTATAAGGATTTGATAAGTAGTATTAGGTTAGAATACATACTGATAAAATTGTAATACAATATTGTCAGGGACCTTATATGTCATGTATTACATCTATTGTAAATGTTTAAATGCTTATAAATTTGACTCCTGCAATGGATATATGGCACTAATCTAAGTTGCATTCATTCGTTTGATTCAGTATTTGTTTGTCTTTGCCTAGAGCTTGCTACAAATTGCAAATCAATGACTATTTTATATTATGGATTATGTTGTAGTCATCCCATGCTCCATATAGTTGATATTTTCGAAGAATAGCCAATTTTATTCGATATTATCCTATTGTATTGAGCTATTAAGTGGGATTATCTGTTATTATTAATGTTGTTTATGATAATGGTGTAGAGGTTGTAAATAGATTAAGAGATTCCCCTCCTGGGTCTTGCAGAGCCCAAAGTGTAGGAGGCCTTTTAAAGTCCTCGACAGTTGGTCCAGGTCCTTCGAGCTGCTCTTGATTGGAATTGGCAATTTTGTAAGTAGATTAGAAGACTAACCTACTTAGTAGTAAAATGGAACCAATAGACCCGGCTAATATTTTTTTGTTTTCAAACAAATTTCATGCTCAAATTTATCCAAGGAAGCTTCTGAGTGCTTCTGGAGTGAAAACACGAACTGGGTTTTCATTAAAACTTGCTTCCAAACACTTTTGTAGAATGGTGAAAATTGGTCAGGGGGGCTCTAGAATTGCCCTAGAAAACTGTGCAAATGACCTCCTAGAGCTAGAAAAACTTATAGGAATGTAGACATCTATATCTAGCATGGAGTGCCATAGACTTTTCAGCAAAAGGGATCCTAAAGTGAAATTTATTCACTATCAAAGTTTCTCAATTGAACTTTCTGCAACAACATCCTATTCAAAACCAATTAAGACTGATCAAAGAAAAATATCAAATCAACTTCTGAGGGATTTCCACTGGAAACCTAGGCTCATTAAGGTGCAGTGAGCACGCATGCAAGAGGAATTTTCTTGAATCATCATTCATCAAAAGATATCAGTGGTCAAAGTTGATCTCTTTGAAACACTGTGAGCACTATAGATACAAAACTGAATAAATTGCATTTGGTTTTGATCTGTTAAAAATAGAAAATAAAATCATGAGGCTTTGAAACCTATCATGAGAGTTCATCTAGGCATGGAGAAATGGAAGCAACAATCAGTTTGACTTGATGATCATACATTTGTGAAATGTAAGCTCAAACATGAGGCTACTTTGCAGAACTGAAAGTTTGCAAACAACAGAAAAGTGTCAAAACCCTCCAGCGTCACTTTTCAAAACCCTATCAAAACTCATTATGGGAAGCTAAAAATTGAAATTCCTACTCACATACATCACATGAGTGGGTTTACAAATGGGTTTTGCGTGGAAATCAATAGGCTCTGAAATATGACCCTCCAGAATAGGCCATTTAGGCAGATTCTTCAGGTGCACTTTTGAAAGTGCAGAGGCAAAAGTTTTGAAATGGGCACTTTAAATTTGCAAAATTTGAGAGTTCCATTAGCTTGAACCAATCATCATAGGCAAGTATGGTGCCTAGAACTTCATGTCCTTGATCATAGGCCCATGGACTAGCCACCAGCTATCTGAAACTGTCGACTGCATTTGATGCTAGGATCTTCCAACTCCATGTGGTCTCTCTAGTGGACTGAGTGAAGATAGCCATGTACTAATCATCCAACCTATCTTAGGTGCCCTCAAACTAACGGGCTACCCTGCCTAGCAGGTGGCTCGATGATGGTGTGCTCATGCCCCTATATCAATCTACCTTGCCTGACATAGAATAACTGTTGCACGTCGTCATACCAAGTCGGCATCTATAATCAAGGTCTCCAGGTGAACACTGTCATCTTCTCCAAAACCCTCCACCAGTGGGGAAGACCTACTTGTCCTATGTGTCTCAGATTGATTCTGCACTAGTACCTCCAAACAATTAGGTCGTCGGGCTCAACATCGATCACTATAACCATCGGTTAGAGCACGAAAAATGTGCTCCAAGGCCCAGATATGCAATATGTGATGCCGGTCCCAATCGCTCGACTTTCATAGTAGTTAAACTCATGAAAATCATGATATAATGAGGCCAGCATAACTGGTCCCCAAGTAAACAAGGTCCTCCTGAATAGCATCTGCTCCCTAGCTAGACCCCATATTGAACTAAAATATCAACCTCATTGGTCTAGAGCTACTAGTCTTGAAATAATTGTGACAACAATCAACCGCAAAGTCAACACTCAACCTCTATAATACTCAAGATTGATCTGACCCTTGTTAAATAGGATCTCATATGTCCTCATGATCTCATAAAATGCATTAGTGTCGGCGTCCACATCATATATAACTTGATCACTATGTATCAGCAACCGAAGGATCTGCCATACATCCTCTAATGTGATAGTTGCCTCGCCAATGGGAAGATGAAATGATGATGTCTCACTATGCCACCTCTTTTCCATTACAGTCATCATAGCTAGGCGGGTCCTCACGAAGGGCGCGTAAGCAACATGCCAAAGGTCGATCTCACCAAGGTGCTCTTGTAGTAACTTATGTAATCCATTTAATCTTCTCAACACCAAGGGTTAGTGCTCACATGAATGCAAGGGATCTCTATCCTCCTACACCCATAAAGCCACAACGTCAAATTTTGTAAAAAATCTGGACCCTGTTTGAAGTTTTTGATACTAAAACAACAAATATGTCGCTACTTTCAAAGGCGTCACTCTTTGAAAATTCCAAAGAATAATGCTGGAACTCTCCAAATTGCAAACCAAGTTGTGGCATCAGTGTTTACATCCATGGGCTTGTTTGACCTAAAACCTAAAAACCTAACTGAGTTGTGGCATCACTAGTCACAATGGCATTGCTCTTTGACTTTTTGAGCCCTAGACCAAATTGCAACATGGCATTGCAACATGTTGTAGCGGCATTATTTGACCCTTAGCATCACTAGTTTAGCACCTTAAGCATCACTAAATAGTGATGTCAAGGGTTTTGACTTTTCAAAACATAATAAATGTTCACAAAAATCAAAAGTAAAGGTTAGGTTAGGATAACATACTGGTGGTCCTACGCCTAGAGGTCTCTAGTAGACTCAAACTCACTCAGAAATGTGTCAGGGAAGCACTCTTGCGCCATTCTGTAGGAGAGTTAGAGCTCAAAAT
This sequence comes from Sequoia sempervirens, assembly GCA_007258455.2. NCBI lineage: Eukaryota > Viridiplantae > Streptophyta > Pinopsida > Cupressales > Cupressaceae > Sequoia > Sequoia sempervirens. The sequence continues at coordinate 35,843 of VDFB02010119.1, forward strand.
GAAGGAATTCTCGAAGTGTAAATGTGAAAATAAATTGAAAGTGACCCCTCCAAGGCTATTTAAGCATGAAAATTAGGTTTTTTTGCCCTGTTTTAGTTGTCAAACTAGGGTTTTGTGCCCCAATCCCATTTTTCACCCAACTGAAGCTCATTTCAAGTCTTTTATCTTGCATTTTGGCACATTTTTAGCATCTGGGAGCCTTTTTGGACTCGTTGGGCAACTTGTCCTTTTTTTTTTGAGAAATCACCCAAAAATCCAAATTTTTGTTCAATCTCTCGAAGGGGTAGTATACCAGTGTAATTCTTCCATTGTGGCAACAATAGTTCATTTGAAAAGATAAATAAATAAATTTTGACCTCAAAAAAATTTATTCTTTGAACCAACGCAGTAGGTACATTGCTTCAAAGAGGGGCAAAATGTAGATGTTCAAATTATCTTAATTGATATCATGCACTTGATCCTGATTTACTAACATCAGTTCTCCCTGAATCACTTCTTTACTAACCAGTTAATTAAATTATCCTTATTTAATTAATTCATCATGTAATTCCTCTTTTAATTTAATAAATCATTTTATTTAATTAAATCATTATCTTCTTATAATTAAATGAATCATTTTTTTTAATAAATCCTAATTTTCCTCTTTCAATTAAATAAATCACTTATTTTGATTAAATCATAAATGGTATCTCTTTTAATTGAATAAATTAAACTTTATTTGATTAAATCAACATCATCTCCTTTAATTAAAAGAATCAAAATTTATTTAGTTAAATCTAATACCTCAAATTCCTCCCATTTGATTTAAATAAATCTAAAAGTTGAAGCCAAATGTCAACTCAACTAATTTACATCTATGTTAATCAAATCTTAATTAACTCTAACTCTAATCTATCAAATCCTCTAGATTTTTCAACTTGCACAAGTAAATAAATTTATTTGATTTATAAATTCTTCTATTTTCATTTAAAATGGCATGTCATTGGAATATTCCTCCAATTTGAAATCTCCTTCGCAAAAGAACTTGGCCTCCAACATGGAATTGAAGTCTCTTACATGTCCTTTTTCTTGAGCCAAGTGGCATTAACTCTTCTTCCATCTCTTCCTCCACAAGCCAACTTTCAAGTTTCAAATTTCCACCTAATTGCATTTATTTGCACATTGATCAAAATTTGTTCCACCTCTCTTCAAAAACATGTTGACATGTGGCACATTGTTATTGGTTCATCTTTATTCCCACATCCTTCATGTTTCTCATTCCTTCATCCTTGTTTCCTATAAATGGAGAGCTCTTCTATGTATTTTGGATCCACAACTTGAGGAAAAGTTACTATCTATAGATGTGAAGAAAAGTTCATCTATTTTCATCCAGGTCTTCATATTTTTTCATCACCAAAGTTAACTTATTGAGAATTTCATCAAGGATCACATTGTTCATCATCAAAGCTTTCAAGGAATTGGGAAAAGGCTCCTTTCCACATCAAAGTAGCACCAATTCCTCCATGGGATGTTGGTTTGAATGTTTTGAATGAGATTTAGTAGCTTTCAATTAGTTTATTTTGTTTTATTTCTTGTTCATAGAATTTGAATGAATTGCATGGGGAATGATTTTTTTACACTTGTTTTATGACTAACATTGGGTTGTTTGATGATGTTTGGGCAGGTCTAGATCAACCATTCACACATACATATACATATATATATATATATATGTATGTACATACATATAATTACACAGATATATGTATAATATATAGATACATATATGTATGTGTATACATATAAATACACACACACACACACACACACACACACACACACACACACACACACACACACATATATATATATATATATATATATATATATATATATATATATTCGTGAACATATAAGACTACAATGTAAACATAATTTGTGAAGTTAAGTAAAGAATATATGATACAAATTATTGAGATTTCAACATAGTTAAAACATTTAACAATAATTAATAACACATTTTACAATAAATGAAAGAAGTTGTGTTGTATTCAATAGCGATAGGATAGAAATTTCAAAAGAGGTAGATCAATTACATACTTGGGTTTTCATAGAATAGTAACAAATTTTATAGTAAGCCAGTGCCAGTCTGTTGTATTGGATAGCCAAATGATATGTATTTAAATAGAGGTAAAATGAAAACATAGTTATATACATATATATGTGTGCATGTATGTATGTATATACATATATATATGTATGTATATATGTATATATATGTATGTATATATGTATTTATATATATGTATTTGTACATACATGTATATGTATATATCTATGTATACATTTTTAAATACATAATGCACATATATACACATATAATAATATAAATATATACAAACATATATATAAATACATGTATATAGACACACATATATATATATGTGTGTGTGTATGTGTGTGTGTGTGTATGTATGTATACACATGTATACACATATGTAATGAAAATACCAGTTGATGTGTCTAGTTATATTGAATATAAAGGAGTCCAACAGATGATTAAACATGCTTTTATTGATTTATTGAATGAACAAGAGAAAAATAATATAAATGTCCAAACCCTGAGAAAAAAATGAAAATAGTAAATGAACAAACAGTTTATATATTTATATATATATATACACACACACACACACACTCAAATATACACATATATACTTATATAGTGAAAAGGCATGTTGATGTGTACACGTATTTTGAATATAAATGAGTCTAACAAATGATTCAATGTGCCTTTATCAATTTGTAGAAAGAACATGAGAAACATAATATAAAGGGGCCATTTATGAAATAAATGACAAATATAAACCCTAAGAAATGGCCAAAAATAGTAAATGAACACAGATTATTGAATTTGTAAATGGGGTTTGTAAGCAAAAACCTGTCACCAAAAAAGAACTTCATTTACTTATAAAGTAAAGTAAAAAGACACTGCATAAATATAAATGTTAAATGCATAATTCATGAAAATAACTATAAGTAGAACGTAAAAAGTACCAACTTGCAAACTTGGGATATTGGAAGAATGCACAAAGGATGCCCGTTGATGCTCTAAATTTTGTAGAGAATAATTTTTCACAAATAGAAATTGTGAATGCCAATGGCTGCTTTCCCCCTCTTATTTAGGAATTCAAATATGGATATTGAATGCATTCAATTTGGTTTTTGTGTTTCAAATTTGAATTTTTTTGAGCATTGAAATTTGTAGCTGCTAGTTACATAGGTTTTTAAAGATGATATGATTGAATTTTCCATTATATTTGGCCTTGATGTTTATTTGGGGAGCCTTACACCAGTATTTAATTATGCAAGTACCTACAAGAAATGAAGTTAATACATGTAGCTACTAGGGAGAGTGTGAAAGACTATGCATTTCAAACCCCATAGAGTTGATAGGAGATTGTGATTATGCCATGTAAAGCACCATTAAGTTTGCATGAGTATTTATTCAAATAATTTGTGATGCAGGAGCATCCAGTGGTGTAAGGGTAATCCTGCATCAACCAAAAATATCTTTTCTTTTTGTTAGCTTTTTGTAGATTTTTTTGCATGTCTAGATACCCTTTTCATCAAATAAGAATTTCCAACTTTCAAAACTACTTTTCTACTTTTCTGGTCAACTACTATTTTTAGCAGTTTTGAATTTGAAGGTGTGAGGTGACAAAAATTTATGGAAAGCTTCAAAACAAACAAATAAGCACTTTGGCCAAAGAATCAGGCCAAGATCATTCCTGGTTTCAAAGTTATTCAAGTTTTAGTTTCCCAAAATTGACTTGAAAAATATTTCGAGTTCGATTTGAGGCAATAAACAATCCTATACAGTTCATCAAATGGAGTCCTGGATGAAAAGTTATGGCTTTTGGAAGTTGGTCAATTTTTGGAAATTTGTCAATTTTTTAATTGTGACTCAATTTTTTAATTTCAAATTAAAATTTTTGTCGCCCAACTACCTAAATTCAAAATTCAAATTGTATTTTTGGCTCCAAGTTGGAAAAAGGCTATTTAGAACTTAGTTTGTAAATTATGGGTTATTGGGAAAAAGAGAAAATTGCATTGAGGAAAAGGGATTTGCTTTTTAGAAACAGTAAAGTTGCATGTATATTGCACATCCTGTGAGGATTTAATCCTCTAGAATGTAATTTCTTTGTAATGAGAACATATTCTCCATAAATAAATAGTAATTCCGTTTTGCTTCTATTGTGGGCTTTCTAAATCTCGAGTCTTGACTCTCATCAATATGTAATGAGGGTGGCACCTTTCGCAAGTGGGGGTATTTGTAACAATAAAAGTTTCAAATTAATTGTAAATGATCCTTTTTTTTGTGCAAGTTGACTTGAATTATAAATACAAATGCATGTATAGTTGACTATCTACATTGGTTAGTTACACATTGTGCTATGAGCAACCATTGGTGTTTTTGCAATTTTTTATATGATAAATTTTTATTTTTTAATGGATCAAAGTGAATTTTTTTGGGGGAGGTGGAGTGAGCGGAAATTGGATGGGGTAGTAATTGGGAAATCTCCCCCATATGAGTAATTTATTTGAGACTTAAAAGGAGAATGGAGAAAGCTCAAGGAAGAAGGACGTTTGGTGGGTTATGGGAGTCAAAGAAGGGGCATACAAAGTGTTCCCAATTTAGGGTATAGGGTAAACCAATGATTTTTCTAGCTAAGACTTTGTGTTAAGTAGTTTATCTATTGAACATATTCAATATGTTGTGTTCTAAACAAAACTATTCTTCTTGGAATTTTCCATAGCTAAGAGTATCAAAACCATTGAATCTTCCTTAGTGAGGTTAACCATTCCAAAGAGTGTGTGTGTGTGTGTGTGTGTATTTGCATCCTCATGACAAATAAATATTTTATATTTTAACCAATGATGTCCAATTATCATTTTAAATAAGTAATTTTTTATTATATTGATCATGTTATCAAAGTTAGAGTAATTAAATTTTTTATAAATTTTTTTTTAAATGATTAAAATATAATTTAAACTAATAAAATAAATTCTAAAAATTGAAACCATAAAATTTAATATCAAAGCCTAAGTTTAGAAAAACTTTTAATAAATTTAATGATTGTATTTATTAAATTTAAGTTTTAAATATTTATGAACATAATAAATAGATTAAAAATTTAGTGATTAAATTATTAATTAGGAATAGCTATATTTGTTATTTAGTGAGTAGTGGCTATACTTAGATTTAGAGTTGTGCTTATTGTTTAGATATGGTAACTTATTGTATTTAAAAATAGTTTAATTTAGTAGTTTAGAAGTTTTTTTTTAAGAATTAAACTACATAACTTATTTAGACTTTAGATCATATGTTGTTATTATTTTGTTTAGTCAGTATATTAAAAGATTTTTTTAAGGTAGAAGTTTATTACTTTTTTATTTTATTGTAAACTATAATATTTTATTTTAAATTAATATTAAAGCACAACATATTAAACATGCTCATTACTTGAGTAGTATTTTTATATTTTTTAATGTTAACTTAGGATAATATATATTGCATTATTATTATTAACTTAAGATAAAATTGACATAGTTTAAATCTAGAAATTGTCACCTGATATATTGCATTGTTATTATTATGAAAAAACTCTATAAATCTAATAATAAATATTTTTTAATTAAGTATTTGAATAATATTATTAATTCATTATATAATATAAGTTTTAAGCTCTTTATATATATATATATATATATTGATATTTTAAATGGAATCATGGGTTATATTATTTTTAACTTCAATTATAAGTTGTTACATATAATATGATCTTTTGATATTAGTAGTAAAAGTGGACTATGTTTCAAAGGTCCTAAACTCTTATACAAAAAGAGAAAAAGTTAAAGACATAATGGCATAAAAAAAATATTGGCCCCATGATGGGTGAAGATTAAGAGGAAAAAATAATAGAATTTTTTTTTAATGATAGTAGATCATCAACAAACAAAAATAATAAAACACTTATTTGGTAGAAAAGTCCTTTAACCCATTGTGAGCTTCCTCTTCTTCCATAAGGAAATCTAAATGGTCTTCCACAACACATTATCTAGGTCAATGACCACTATCTCCCTTTACATCTATTCAAGTTGAGTACTTTTGCTTAGACCATCTATTGCAATAGCTTAATCTTTCCTCTTGAGGAAACTATTATGCAACATGACAACGCTAGCTACAAAAATAGATTAATGCTATTCGTTACCCATAAGGGAGACATAGGATAAATTAAAAATTTAATTTTCAAGGGTAGGAAGCTAAGATAATCTCAAGCATCTCTATGTGGCTCATGAACTCATTGAGCTCGTGAATACCTTGGCATGAATCTAAGGTATACACACAATTACTTACATAATTAGATGAGGATTCACTAAAACATTCTTAATCTTCATACCCATCTAGGAAACTAGGCCTAAAAGTATAAGAAGATGCATATGAAGGAATAAATCTAAGTCAATTCTCATTCCGTAAATCAATGTTTTCAAATTTATAACATGCTAAAATTGAATAGTTCTCATAGAAACTAAATCTTGCAAGGGGACACAACATATATAAAGAGGAGAAAGATAAACTTTATATTTTTGCACCTTTTTGATATGTATCTTAAATCACCACAATAGACTTGATTGTTGCAACAAATAATTTGATATTCAAGACAGTAGATTCGCCACCTGTCCGAAGGGGAAACCTTGGTGTATTAGAAATCATGAATGCAAAAATTTATGATCCAATTTCAATTTATTGTAATTATGCTTACAACCTGTATTCCTCTTTCTTATTATAAATTTTCAATCATAAAGCTCAATTTCAATCTTTTCAAAAAGTATCTCAAAATAAAAGCTTGTAACCTAAATTTCGTTTCTACAATGTAGATATCTAATAGCTATAATGTCCTAGCATTCCATCAATTCTGTTAAAAAGGTTTAAAATTTTAGAAAAAAGCTTGAGAATGTTTTAAGATACGCAGAAAATTTATACTAAAACAAATCCAACGCCCTCGTTGTTAAGTATAGGATTCTACTCTCCGAGCATGTATTTGCTTATCAAATAGCAGTTATGGTCTCTGAAACTCATCTAAGCTATTTTCCGTATAATTTTTTTATTATCGGTTCTATTGTAGCCGCTAGAAACAGCTGGTTTAACACTATTACACAAGGCATCACACTTGTTGAACCTCAGGTACTTTCTTTTGTCCTGAAGGAAGTGCGTGTAAGATATTCATATTACATTACACTTTCTTTCTTTGGGAAGAGCTTTAACATTCAGTACTTGTAATTTCAAGTTTACTCAAAATAACATTCAGTAGTTGTGATTTCAGAGGTTATGCCTCAATGCTTATCAGACATTTCTACTATGCCAAGTGATCATTGTTTTTATTCGACTGTGAGAGAAAGACCCCAAGAAGGAAAATTTTCCGTGGCTTATTCAACCTCATTTACCAAAATTTGAGAAATGAATACTGTGAGGTGGAGTAGACCGAAAAACCTATACTAAAAGAAACTGCTCCTGATGTTTCTATGCAGGGAAAAAATGTACTATTAAATAATGGTTGAGAGAAGTGATACATAGAAATGGATACATAATTTTGTGAGGTGAAGAGACGTCAAGTGTGTACTGAGTGAACAGAAACGAAGACGTCGAGTGTGTACTTGTACGAAGATGCAAGCTGTAACATGCGAGAAAGGCCATGAAAACAAAAGCAAAACACACAAGTCATTGAAGTAAAACTGTACTCTGTAAATAGAGGAAAGCTAATAAAGGAGAGTGGGTACAGTCTAAACTACTTGGAGAAACAAGAGACACGTGTTGATAGCGTAGTAGATTAATCCGCACATTTACATCGCATGTTTGTATTGGTTTTTAGGCCCTGCCTCCTGCGGGGCCCATAGTCATCATTAAGTTTTTTGGGAGGCGAAGCCAAATACCCCCGCAATATTAAGTATTGGTGTACATCTCCTTATTGCAGGTTTAGTATGTACTTCTAACATTTTGCAATTGGGTTCCGTTCACGATGCATTCAGAGTCTTTGCCTTTTGGGTTTTTTTTTCACTCCCTAGGCTTAGGAAAAAAACCGCACTTTTGGTTCGATATTCCATTGGGTTTACAATTGTCTGCTCCATTATGACAGTATTAGGCTACAATGCTTTAGGAACAATTGCTAGAAACAAAGCTGGTACAACTGATGGGACTAAACACCATTAAATTTTCTGTCTACCCACTCAAGTGTTTCCTGTATATCATTGTTGCTTTTGTCCTTATCAGCCACTAAAATAGAAACGTAATACTTTTCTATATTAAAATAGAAATCTGACTACCACTCTGCAAGAAACTGAGTTTAGGTACACTTGTGGGGGCTTCTCTGAATCTGAACCAGTGATCAGCTTTTCTGCCTCCAGATGCCATAATAATGTAGTTACCTACATCTAAAACCTTCACGAGAAGTAGCAGGGAGTCCTATCCCTTCATGCTTGCCATACTCTGCAATGATACACCATAAAGCCAGCTGACAATTGCTGAGATAACATTATTCAATCGTATTACTTACTGAAGTGCACTGTATTTTGTATGCCAACTGTGTGTACAAGATTGCATGTATATAAATGAAGACTGACGAGAGCAATTGCAGCTTCCTTTGGATAGCAATGCATGTACTATTTCACAATACTAAGAGTTTATGATATTATAAAGTGCCTTTACCAAGCTAACTAACCCACAGCAACATTGCTTTGAATTCGTATTTACTGAATAATTTGTTGAGATATTTATGAATGAAAAAAGAGAAATTTGACTAGAAAAGTGTCTGCACCTTCACTCACTTCTATTCAATTCTATCTATTTCAAGGAAATGTAGAAATTTCTTCCCCTAAAAAAACATCGATTCAGTCTCTCTCTCTGTCAGTAGGCTATCCATTTGACAGACCCTGCGACGGCGACACAGTGGGAGTGAGTCCGTGATGAAGGAACGTTTTCTCATGGTGGACGTGGAGGTTGCAGTACTCTCTCTCTACCATTTGAAAACTCTGCAGTAATCTCATCTGGGTTACCACCATTTTAAAACATCTGATATGCTTTTCTCATTACAGGTCTCGGGTCTGGACTACCCCGAGAGAGTGTCCCTGCTTCATCAACTCCATATAATTGAACTGTTCAGGTGGTATAATGAAAGTCCAAAAAAATACTACAACTAGTATAGTAATTATAACTATACTATAATATATTTTAATATCTATAATAATTTATAGATATTAAAATAATATAATATAACTATACTAAAATAATCATTATATTATTAATTCTATAAAATATCTATAAACTCATTATATATCAAGTATCTTAAAAAATAAATTAATTTTGATTAAAATATTAACATCTATTGAATTTAAGCTATCAGTACTAATTTTAAAGTTTAAATATGAATTTATTTATAATTTATTGAATTTATTAAGTTATTATAATTAAATATTTATATAAATTATATTATAATTTTATATTGAACTTTGAATATAATAATGAGTTAAATATATTCCTACTTTCAATAATCATCAAATTCTTAGTATTATATATTACTTTAATATTTTTTAGTTGAGAACCGAATCCTTTTTCTTCTCTAGAGTAGATGCGACAAAAATTATTCATTTGTTTAAATTTTAAAAACATGAAAATATAAGTACTGTAATAGCACAAGTACAATATAATATTTTTAGATCTTTAACTTATATACAATATTATAATATCAATAAATTATAACAATTAAAATACATTTTTTGTATGGCATAATAATTCTTTCAATCAAATGTTGAATATGATTATTAGTGACTTTATCCAAAAAAAATAAAAAATCATATAACATAAAATATATATAAATCTTAAAAGTTTTCAAGAATTATATATATATATATTATATATATATATATATATATATATATATATAT
>VDFB02010120.1:0-21245 GCA_007258455.2 Sequoia sempervirens
CCAATGAAAAACATGGGTATATTTTCAATTTGGAAGAACCAATGACTTCTTTGAAAGTCATAATGACAATTAAGTCATACATTTTATGACCACAAGGAAAAAGGTATTGGGATTTTTGGAGAAAGATAATGGAAAGGTCAAGGGTTATGACCTACTATCATCCCATACCTTATATTTTTTTGATTGGAAGAATCAAACAATATTATCATTGATTCCTTGGAAAAGGATACGAGGATGATTTGATCATGATAGGGAAAGATAATTGCTTATGGGATTGGCAAAGGAAGATCTAGGTTACTCATGGTTGGAAGAAAGCGTCTCTACACTCCTATATACTTTATATAGAGAATTTAGATAATAATGCTATTTCTAAACATAAGTAGTAATGCTACATATTATGAAATATATCCATGTTGTAAAGTGACTTGACACTGTAGCTTACTATGCGAAGAGACTTGGAGATGAAAAGTTTTAGCCATAGGCCATAGAGATGGAATGGAAGATAAGGTAAGATGTGACATAAGTTAACCACATCAAAAATATCTTTATGAGAATGATTATTTGATCATGCTTTATACTAGAATGAAACCATAGGTTTAGAATAACCTAATTAGGACAAGAAGTTCATTTGATTAAAGAGAGAAACCTTAGGATAAAATTTAACATATTGAGTTGGGTTATATGTACTAGACTACTCTTTAACACCTATACGATGGGAATAACTTATTTGGTTGAGTTGAACATTTGGTATTGATTGGGACATTTAAGGGTAGAGAAACCTATAACATCATACTAGTCAACAATTGAGGACTCTATCCTAAGAATTGGAAGGGAATATTGGGATTAAGATCTTCCCATGGGAATGGGTAAATCACTGTAGCTTAGAAAATTCTATATGGGTGGAAAACATAGGTGGGATACCTAGTGAGTAAAAGGAAGTCATATTATTGACAAGATTATTTATGAGTGGCTCTTATATTAGAAGGGATACACTCTCAAAATGACAGCATCTATTGTTATGTCAGGACATCATAGAATTTTCATTTAACATGAAATGTTGGAAAATTTTATGGAGCAGAACATCAGAGTTGTTACTTATGCTTAAAAGGTATACCAAAGTTAGGACTCTCCTATATGATTAAGAGAATTCATGGAGCTAACGAGAAACATTCATGCTTGGTAATTAGGTATACAATTAAATTTGATATCTTCTAGGGACCCACATGATTGAACGAGGATTAATACTCAAAATTAGTACCAATTCTTATCGGGAAAATTAGATTGAGTTAAAATATGGATTACATCTTTGAAAATAATCTGAGGACAAAAGAAATCCATGGTATGGATGTCCTAAGATAAATGGGATTTATCTTTGCAAAAATGATAACCATTATTACATGGGAATTAAAGGTAGCTTGAGATCAAGATAGTTTTTCACTTAGTCAAAGAATAAAATATTATTGGATATAAAAGAACCTATGTACCCAAAATTTTGGAAGATTCAGGAATGGAATGAGGAAATTAATGTCAGAGTTAGGACATTGAAACGACAAATGGAATTGTTAGATGAGGATACACTATAACCTGGAAAAGATAGAGTAAGAGCCTGCATGGAATGTGGAAAAATATTTTCTAGTATGCCAGAAAATGAAGATCAGATGTCATCAATTTTCCTATGTTAGTAGAATAGACATAATGTTCTAGTGGACAAACTCATCAAATAAACCAATGCTAATTAGAAACTTGATTTATAGGATTTCGGCCCTAAATAATATATTATGGGAAATAGTTGCTTAGTATTCATGAGAAGGTTATTTCAGTATTGAACAAGCAAATAATGATATGGTTGTGTAAACCATGGTCATACTATGAAAAATTGAGTTGAGCGAATGTGCAATATATTATTATAGTCAAATAGGAAAAAATGGTAGACTAAATCTTGAATGATTTATGAACTTCTAACATTGAGGTTTGGACCATTATATGGAAAGGAAGGTTGGAAACTCTATTAAGCTGAAATAGGATTAGGAATAGGGTAAACCACATACTTGATAGAATGTCAAAAAGGAGTAATAGATCAAAGTGATCGATGAAACTTTGTCGATACAAAGCTTAATCATAGAGTAGTATCCAAATTTGATAGGTGTCCAAGAGAAATGTAATGCTCAGGATGGACAAGTAATCAAGAAAAATTACTTTATGGTAAGGAAAATGGATGTGTAAGTGATGGAAAGACTTGGTTTATGAGTTGTGTAAAAGTATAAATACTAAAGGGGAAGGATAGGACCCACAGTGTAGTGTACAATGCACCGACATTCCTTAACTATTTGAATTATACTAAGGATAAATTAATGGGCCAATGATTTCTGTTCACTATGTTTTATGTATAGTTACTATTATATCTAGGATGTGTATATGTAATAAATCTCTTGGGAGAGTATTTATGTTTAAGGCGTACAAGATTTCCCTATGCGATAGTGAGAGCACTCGAAACAAGGTCCAGGGAGGACAAGGTTGCTACATAGGATGAACGTTTTATAAATCTTACATATTTTGAGAATAGTAAGTAAAACTTTATTTTAATTTAACCATATGTTAAAAGGTATAGGGTATGTGTAGGATCATCATGGAAAAAATAGGCCCTTAAATGGCAAAAAAATTAGTAAAATCAGAGTTAGGCAACTTGACGTAATTTTTTAAATAAGTTATCTATATTATTTCAAAAATATGTAAGAATAGAATCTATAGAAAATTGAATATAGTTTCTAAACTACTAAGTTTATTTAAAAAGAAAACAAATTATTTGGTGAAAATTTGAAATTTCAATGTAGTAGTACTTAAATTTTAGGGAAAAAATAAGTAGTTGTCTGTTTGACCACCCTAACCACAATAAAATGATAATATTTTTTTATAAGATTTTATATATAAGTAGAGGACTCATGTCCAGATGTGATGCATATTTTTTTGTAATTTCTTTCCAAGTAAATAATTAATTATGAATTTTTTATTACAAATTTTAAAAAATATAAAAAACTCATATGTCTAACTACCTTAACTTGGTAAAATCTTCATGAAATTAATTTTTTCTTTTTTTAATCCTATAGTATACAAACCATAGAATGTGATGCATGTTTTGGATTCAAAAATGTGATACCATTTGAAAGCTATAGATGTTTTCAATCAACCCTATCAATCAGGACTTTAGTCATAATTCAAATAGAAAATGAATAATAATTATTTATTAAATTCAAAGTAAAGCATAATCTATATTGGTGGAAATTTGAGAATCTCCTTTAAAAACCCTTTTCATTTCATCAATTTTGGGTAAAAAAAAAGTCGTGAGCCACATACCCTACACATACCCATCATATCACCACTTTTTGGCCCATCATGATCCTGCACATATCCTATAGATCATCGAGGACAATAAATCATGAAGGGGGAAGTATGTTACACCCCAAATTGTGAAGTTACTATTTACTATTACTACATAGGGTAAATGTGAATGAAATGTGAATTTTGGAGATGAATTAATGATGCTTGTACCCTTTTATCAATATGAATGTTATCTCATTTGATGTTGTTTCATTGTATTCTATCTCAGTTGATGTTATCCATGGTGAAATACTACATATATGTGAATAGATGGTTATTGAATTATTATTCTACTTTGGAAATGTTTATATATACTACATATGTTGCGAACAACTGACTATTGTAGGCATGTGTCTATGGTTGCAAGAAAATTTTCATTCTCTAGGGGGAGGGAAAGTATCACTCGGGAGAAGATATTGGTCAGGTAACTAATAAAGTAAACTATTTGAGCATAAACACACACCACATTAGAATGATTGAGTTGAGTTAGTTTGTGGGTAATAGGTAATCTATCCTTAGCCAATATGTCAACATTAGGAGTCTTGTTTACTTTTGCATGTATTGGGTGATGTTATCTATTTGAGATTTGAGTCCTTCCTTATATGAATGCACTTGATTGTGTGAAGGAATGAGTATTGTATGCCTAGATATATATATACACACACACAAGCATTTATGCTTGTATAGAGGAGTGTATTTATGTCTATATATATATATATATATATATATATATATATATATAATCATATGAATGTTTATTCATTTTCACTTAGTTGTGTATCGAATGTATTTATACTTCAGTGACATAGAGAATGTTTAAATATGTTAGCATGTATATGTATACACATATACATACATATATATATATATATATATATAAATACATATGATTTATCAGTATATATACATATATATGTAAATGTATGTATATTGATACAAATATATATTTATATATAAATACAACTACTTCCATGGTTAGTTTATATATATATATCAAACTCATAGATCAATTTATATATGAGTTAATCAAGCATTTAAAGGTCGATATAATCCATAGTTTCGATACTTTAAAAAGATGTCATTGCCTCCTTAAGCTATAATTTATTCAGTCTTGGAAAACGTATGAAATAGGTGCATGAATAGAATGTTTTCTTAATCGTTTTGAATGAATTTATTATGAGTTAAAAGTGGGTTTATTGCCACGCCATTCTAAACCAAATGAGACCAAGGAAATATTCAAGGGGTGAAGCCTTGAATGGCCAAGTCAAACTAAAGTTTTATACCATGTATAGACACTATTGGGTAAAGCATTTTAGCATGCTAAGATGGCATTGCTAAGTAAATGTATGCTTGTAGATCAGTAATGATACAAGTTGATTTATATAGAATTCTTATGACACATTTAAACCATGGTAGAAATATGTCAATATTGATTAACATTATTTAAGGAGACTTTGGATCATACGCGACACTATGCATGAGTCATGTATTTTCCAAGCAAGAATATGTAGGAAAGGAACAAATGCAATATACCTAAAAATCAACTAGCTTTACTTAGTCGATATGAGAAATTATGGAAGCTTGGACTATATCCAACACAGTTAATATATTTGGTTGACTTAACCCGAAAAGTAGTCAATTCAAGTTATGTGTTGATGAACCATGATTGACTTATTCTCATCATTAGAAATCGTGCCAACTTGATGGGTTTGGTGCCACCTCTATTTATCACTTTCCTATAGATGGAAATTGAGGAGAGAAATATGAATTTCCATATGCAAATTGAAAGTCTTGTGATTGCTGTCAATATGGAAGTCGGCCTGTTAGGCTTTATGCTAAGTATAAGCTTTATTTTCCTTCACGTTTTAACTAAATCATGTAGTAAAAAATTGGTGTCATTTCACATGCCAAAATTGTAGGATTTATGGAGGTTGGCTACTCTATAAATAGTCACACCAACTTACTATTGAAACTCATCATCATTCTTATTCTCTCATATTTCATTTTGTGTTCATTATTTGCAGTCAATCATTATTATTCTCATATTCTTGTGCAAACTAATATCTCCATTATACCAATCCATTTGAGAGGGATGTATTTTACCAGCAACTATACGTCATTTGCTAGTTATTATATTTGAGTTTTACCAACTATCATTATCTAATTTCTGAATGAGAAAAGAGTGAGATTTTGTGAGGAATAATTATCTTATTATTTGAGGGAAGTGTGCTATCAACAAAAGAGAAGAGGGAGTTGTGTTGGGAAGCTGAATTAAGCTGAGCTACCGTTGGTGAAGGCTATACTATCTTCATTATTTGGGATAAGCAATAAAATTCATGGGGTATTCTTATTATTTACTTGGAATTGATGTGTTTTCCTATGTTGCATGAAATGCCTTTTCTATTTGATCAGTAGAAGTATTTAATATAATTTTGAAAAAGGGGAATTGAAGCTTTTAGGTTGTTTAATTATGTTTTTGAGTACTCCATGATAGGAGAGATTGATTGAAACAAGTGTTTAACTATACTAGATATTTCAAAGAGGTTTCTTGACATATTTATTTAATTATGTTACATTTAGTACAACATAGGTATTTAATTATACTAGTGTGAACAAAGATTTTGGCACCATAAGACTCCCTTGCACTTCTAGGGTTTTTCACGTAAAAGGAGAGAGATGGGCCAAAATGCACAATGTCCCCACTCAAACTAATGCAAATATGAATGAAATATGCCTAAATGAAATAAACTGATAAAAGATGTTGATTATCAATGCAAAACCTAAAAATTGCAAGTTGTTTGAAAACACATTGAGATATGCACAATGATAGATTTAATGCAATAAAGAACAAAATAAAGATGCTAAACAAAAATTGTGCACCTAGAAATTGATGAAGGACAAAATAAATATTGTAAATGTCTGTGAAATTTTGGAAAATCTAATTTTCTAGCCAACTAGGACACTTGCACCAAGCTGGGTGACTTAGTCCCAGATCTGGTAAACTAATCCAAAACTTGTTTAAGCCAAATGCCCGTATCCAGATCTACAAAAACTTCTAAAAAAAAAGTGTCATCGGATTAAGTCACCATAGTTGGTGACTTATTCCATGTTTTCTTTTCTACATATCAAAAAGTGGAAACAAAAGCCCTTAGTCTACACTCTTTTTTCTGACAAAAACCTAGATCCAAATATGTAGAAATACTTGCAAAACATAGTATAATTTGGTTTCTAATGGGGGATTTTCCTGGGTCAAACCCATAGTTGGTATTTAAATCTTGAAAGAGATAATAAAATATGCATAAAACCCTATCCCTAAGTGTGTCTAAGACTAGGAAGTCTAAAAATAAGATGCAACCCTATTCTAATGTGCAAGAACAAGATGCATAAATGATACTAGAAAGATGCAAGAATCATTCCAAGAGACCCTGAATCACATTAGAAATGAATATTAAGAAAATGCAAACCTTCCTTAGGCTGAAAATAGAGAGAAAATGGAAGATGGAATCACTTTGAAAATAAGTCCTTAGGCTTGATTTGATGGCTAGTTGCATCTCCTCAACCAAGAAATCTCGAAGATTCTCCACAAGAATCCATGATCAACTGTTGACAATGCAATATCTTGGACAAAAAGTGAGCTTGAAGACCCATGCAAACCCTAACTTGCTGCCCTAAAGCTTCAACTTTGTTGTAGATAGACTAATGAATCTTCTTTTGGAAGATATTCAACACTTGACTTTTAAATTTGTTTGTTAAAATGACTTAATATTGTGAAAAATAACCTAAAAACATATATTTATAGGCATAAATACCTAATTATTCATTATTTTAACTTCACAAGCTGAAATCCATCATAAATTTGAATTAAGTTAGTGATTTTATTGCTCAAAATTGAAAAATCCCCAAAAGGGACTAAGTCGCCACCTTAGGCGACTTAGTCCTACCAGGGGTTTTTGAGGTGGGTTTTCTAGAATTTGAATTATTTGAATGTTGTTTGTCAGGATTTGTATGATTTGTAAGTGGAATAGGCCTGAAAGTGAAAAATAATGAGTCTTAGGGGCTATGAATTCTATTTTAAAGGGTGACTAATGCAAGGGTGTCTAATATAGGACCAAATTAGACCACAAATTGTACTATCTATAAGGGAGTACAATTTTTGTGTCCATACTTAGCCCCCACTCTAGCACCCATATGACTCTACGTGCATATGTAAGCTAAATGACTCTAAATAGTGCATTTCATTTCATAAAAAGATACTCATTCAAAAGATGGGAGAATGAAGCCCCCAGTGTAGTTACCTACAAAAGCACAACATTAGGAACCACATCTTGCAACATGAATACATTAGTTATCCAAAAATACTTTTTATCTAACTTCTAGAATTCAAATTCAAGGGTAGATGTATGCCCCCCCTTGATTATGCTTGCTTTACGGAGGTGGAATCAAGGTAGAAAACTAGCCACATTGAATAAGAAACATCATATTGTAGGACATATCCAAGTACCATGCCACATAGCAATAGACAATTGAGGATGTCAGGTGTGGAATCACGATTCCAATGCATCAAATGGTGTCAAAAATGGAGTTCACTAGCACGTGTTATGTTGTTTTGAATAAAAAGTACTTTCGTAACTCTTCAGATAGTAAAAACCCTAATTTCAGACATAAGAGTGAAAAGAGTTAAAAGAGTGAAAGGGTATGTGCAGGATCATGATGGGCCAAAAAGTGGCAATATTATGGGTATTTGTAGGGTATGTGGTTGGTGATTTTTTTTTAATCCAAAATTGATGAAACGAAAAGGGTTTTTAGAGGAGATTCTTAGCTTTCCACCAATATAAATTATGCTTTAATTTGAATTTAATGAATAATTATTATTTATTTTCTATTAAATTATGACTAAAGTCTGACGATGAGCAGGGCTGATTTAAAAACATCATAACATTCAACGGTATCACATTTTTTGAATCGAAACATGTATCTACTCTCTATGCTTCTACATACTATAGGATTAAAAAGAAAAATAAATTTCATGAAGTTTTGACCAAGTTAAGGTGGTCAGACACTACAGTTTTATATTTTTTAAAGTTGTAATAAAAATCATAATTAATTATTTACTGAGAAAAAAATTACAAAAAAATATGCATCACATCCGACATGAGTCCTCTACTTATATATAAAATATTATAAAAAATCTTATCGTTTATTATGGTTAGGGTGGTTAGATAGAAACCTACTTCTTATTTTTCCTTGAAATTTAAATACCATGCATTAAAATTTCAAAATTTCACCAAATAGATTTTATTTATTTTAAATAAACCTAAAGTTTAGAAACTACATTCAATTTTCTATAAATTCTATTCTTACATATTTTGAAATAATATAGATATTTATTCAAATTTCTACGCCAAGTTTCCTAACACGATTTTTCTTAATTTTGCCACTTGGGGCTTTTTTCATGATTATCCCACATATCCAAAAAGTGAAGTAATTTGTCACTTACTTTTTCATTTTACCTTCTTGTAGCATGAGAGTGATGAGATAATACAAAAATATGTTGAGTAGATGGTGCTACACACTTGCGAGACTAGACGTGCTATGGGACTAGGTCACATGCGATGAGCGTCATCACGAGGTGAGTCGATTTTTCTACCTGTGCTTTGTAATTATGCACTTATTTAATGATTTTTATGCATTTCTAGGTTAATTTAGGATCTTGGAAAAAAAGTTCGCAAAGTGTCCCCTTTTTTTGCGAAGTGTCCCATTTGTTCGCAAAGTGTCCCTTTTGTTCGCAAAGTGTCACTTTTTTGAAAAGTGTTCCATTTCTTTGTGAAGTGTCCCAAAAGGGTTCTAAAGTGTCTAGGGACTTTAGGAAAGCACACTAGATGAACTTTAGTACACTTTCTTGATGAATAAAGTAAAAATTAAAGATATTAGATGGTTTATAGAGCATATTTTTATGTTTTTGATAGGTACCCACTCATTCACAACAACGTCTAGCGGGTAGGTAGCTAAGTTTTTTGAGAGATTTAGCCCCTACACTTATAGCAGAGGATATAGAGCACCTACGAGCTATGAATATATACTAGGAATACCTCATGCCCCCCATGAGGTACCATGATGCTATGTTGATGGCACTATGTGAGTGCTAGGATGCAAACATGTTCACATTCCACCTCCCGACAGGTGAGATGATGATTAGCCTAGAGGATGTAAATTGCATTCTTTGAGTTCCTATTTAGCGACAGCATGTATGCTTTTAGAGAGATCACACCTTCTACGAGTAGAAGGCCAATATGCAGTATTGTCCGGATGGGACAGTGCACGATGAGTGACTGAGAGGGTAGATTGACCTGGAAATGTTGTATTCACAAGCCCCAGTTGTGAGACAGATCATGATGCATACAGTGGCACTATTACTCATCCCAGATGGGTAGGAAATGCACCTTGAGGGAGGACTAGTTCACTTGATACGTGGGATGGTGGAGCACCAGACAGTATATGCCTGGGGGTGTTGTATCCTAGCACATTTATATTATGATCTTGGTTATTTTTTTTTCCAAGAGGTAGATAGCATGGTACATTGCATGCTTCTATAGGTTTGGTGCCTTGAGCACATCACATGCACCAGACCTGTCAGCTTACCATGTGCTACAACAGTGGGGTATCCTCAGGCCTTCGACTATCCTCTACAATGGTTATGGAAGTATGGGGATTTACATTTTTGGAGAGTGGGATTTTACTGACTAGAGGAGGATGCGATCTTGTGGAGACCTTATTAACTGATGCTACACTGGCCAAATCACACAAGATAGTTGAGGAGACTATAGTTAGATAGATTTTTGGTTGGCTAACATGATCACATAGTACATCCCTTCTACTACAATCGAGTCATGTGGTAGTTTGGACAAATTTAGAGACCACCTAGGGCAGGATCTATTTTCAGGAAGTCAATGTAGAGTGCCCAGAGACCAGGTGATATAGTGCGACTCACTCTAGACCATGTTGTTGAGAGAAACTCTAATTTCTCAGATCACGATTAGTCTCCAGTCTCTGACGCAAATGATGTCGGTGCCACATGGGATTATGAGGAGTGGTGGAAAGTAGCACAACCAGCTCCTATATATCTTATTAATGAGCCTGTAGGAGATGTAGGACCACTACCAAATGGGGGAGATGATAGAGAGGATAGGGTTTAGGAGACACAATACAAAGCTGCAAATATATTTACTGATGTCATTGATGATGAGTACGATGAGGATGCAAATACTGACTATGACATGGCAATGAGGGAGAGGAGGAGGATGAGGATGAGGAGGACTAGGAGGGGGATGAGGATGAGGAGGAATAGGAGAAGGATGAGGAGGAGAACCCACCCCTAAGTGAGAGTTATGAGGTATTAGTTTAGGATTGACATAAGTGGGGAGAGCCCTCTCCCATTTGTATGATGAGATCATGAGCAGTAGCTGAAACAAGCATGGGTACTCACAATCGTAGAGAGGCTAGAACATCTTCCATGCCCCCTACACCGAACGAGGTTGATATTGCTCATCATATTAGGGATATAGGTGATGATATTTTATTTTATGCATGTACCTTAGTGATTATGCTCTATATATATATCATGATGTGTATTGATTGTGTATTGTTTCTACCTTGTAGGAGTGATGAGAGATTGGCAGGAGGTCTACTATCAAGTAGTTGTAGAGATGGTACCAACATCCATCATCAGGGAGGAGATGGACTTAGATTATGTTCCCCCACCTATTGTGGAGTAGGATCTAGAGTTACATAGCCATTCATGAGATTATGAGAAGCATATGAGAGTCTGAGGAGATGACTCCACCGAATTGAGACTGTAGCATAGTCATCCCAGACTCTAGTAGAGGTTGAGAGACTAGAGGTAGAGGTAGCATGACTATAGGTAGAGAGGGATCAGAAGCAAGGAATCAGTAGGTGGCCCTTGGACAGATACATGACTTAGAGTTTGCACTCAGATTTAGTGGATCATGGTTGCAATCACATACTATCGTCTACCGACGTCCTGCTACTAGATCATGAGTACTAGATCTCAAGGGGCTTGGTACCTATAGACCTCAATGATATTGTATATTTTGATAACATGTACATAATTTTTTTGAATATATATATATATATATATATATATATAGATTTTGATGGTTTATTGCTTGTCTTAATGTGTTTGAATGTTAAATAGCAATGTGATTAATTAAATAACCTTTGTCAGACTAATTTAAACTTATGTGATCTAATTAAAAATTATTAGAGTTTTAATTTTAGATACGACATGATGATTAAGTATGATTCTAAATAAAATTTATTAATGATCTAACTTATCATAACACACAAGATGAATTTGAATGGTATGAAACCTAAAGTAATTGTAAAAATAATTTAAATAATCACTTTAGTGCTCAAGACATACGCATAATTGTTTGTCAAGAATGAAGCAATATGAAAGCACAAAGGATGTGACCCAATAGCTCTAACAACACTTCTTTATCATTCATACTATTCAAAGAAATTAGACATAATACCGACACAGATGGACGACATTGATAGGTTTCTGAAGGGTGTGCCATCTAGTTATGTTAACATGTATGCACTAGATCCACAAGTTTTGTCAATGATGTATGGTTCTAACCAATTAGAACTAAATTTACCTCTTTCATTTGGGTTAGGATTGACGTTGCACTGATTTGTAGATAGAACTAAGTCACCCTTGTGGAATGTTCGAGGGATAAAATTGAGATTGTAATGGTAATGTTTCCTTTTGCAATAAGCTTGAAGATGTTCAAGAGCATTAATGTGTTGTTAATTGAGCATCTCAAGCTAGTGTAATCTTTTCTTTCTATAGTATGTATCATACACAAGTCCTTTAAGAATGATTCTTAGTGTAGGAATCTCTAACTCCAAGGGCATTATTGCTTCATTGTCATAGACAAGAATATAAGGTGTGGTCCCTATGGAAGATCAAACACTTGTGCGATAAGCCCAAAGTGCATAGTGTAAGTGTGTGTGCCAATCCCTATGATGTTTATTAACAATTTTCTTCAAGATTTGTTCAAGGAATTTATTAGTTGATTCAACCTAACCATTAGATTGTGGGTAATAAGGTGTCAAAAAATGATGTTGGATATTAAAGGTCTCCAAGAATTTCTTCACATCATTATTCTTAAATGGTGTACCATTATCAGAGACTAATGTGGAAGGGAGTAAAAAGTGAGCAATAATGTGTTCTAGGATGAAACGACATATTACCTTAGCTGTTGTAGATTGAAGAGGAATGGCCTCTACCCATTCTGTGAAGTAATTAGATGCAGTGATGATAAAGGTATGTCCAATGGAAGAAGGGGTGGTATTTTTCCTATAATGTCTAATCTCCAAACTGCAAAGGGCCATATCAAAAATTGAGTTTGAATTTCACTAGCAAGAGCATGATTCAAATTGTTGTGTTCCTAACATTTATGAAATTTTTGAACATAATCGAAGCAATCACGTTCCATGTTTCACCAATAATACCCAATACGGATAAGTTTTTGAACCAATTTTTTCCCTCCAAAATGTCTACCACAAGCACCTTCATGGGCTTGTTGAAGTGTTAGAGGTATCTTAGATTTGTTTGAGCATCTAAGTAAGATAACATTGAATGACCTTTGATACAACACACTAGCGAGAATTATATATTTAGATGCAAGCTTTCATAAATGAGCACATAGGTTTTTAGTTGTTGGCTCGGGAAAGGTACCACTTTTCAAATAGTTGAATATTGTATCATACCATTCACTCGAGTTTTCCTCATTTTTCATTAAAAATTCTTTCATTCTTTCATCAATAGAATGTTTCATGATTGGGTGAATAGTGAATGTGAATTTTTTTGAAGGATCTTGAGGGGATATAAGAGAGGCAACACTTGCCATTACATCCAAAAGCTGATTATCTTTTCATGGGATGTTATCAATGGTAAATGTCTAAAACTTTTCTAACAAGTGCATGATAAGATCCTTGTATTTAGATAATTTGTCATTATTTTCTTGATCTGTTCCATTTATTTAGCTAATTACTAATTGTGAGTCACCAAATATTTTAATATCTTTGATGCCCATGATTAAAGAAGCACGCAACCCAACAATTAATGCCTTATACTCAATGGTGTTATTCGTACATAGGAAATTCAATCGATATGACAAGGGAATAGGATTTCTTATGAGTGGAATTAAGATAACCATATCACCAGAGCCTATTCTACACTTGGATCATCCATCAAAGTATAATTCCCATGTAGGAACGTCTATTATCAATACACTATCATCAGGAAAAGAGTCATTGCTAGGTAGTGCTAGAGGAGAAGAAGCATCAACTAAGTGGTCGGTCAAGGCTTGGCCTTTGATTGCTTTTTGTGAAACAAAATTAAGGTCAAACTTAGTCAACAACATTACCTATTTTGCTAAAAATCTTGATAAGTTTGTTTTATTAAAAAGATGTTTGACAGGATCAAATTTTGTCATGACTTGTATTTCCGCATTTAGTAAATAGTGTCACAACTTACTAGTAGTGAATACACGAGTTAAACATTGTTTTTCGATTAGTGTGTATCATGTTTCATAAGAAATTAAATTTTGAATAATGTAATAAACATGATGTACTCATTACCATTGTCATCTTGTTGAGACAATAATGCTGCCAGAGCATGGTCAGATGCAACTATGTAAAGGATGAATGGTTTGTTTGGCATAATAGGTTGTAGAAAGGGTGAAGTTGCAAGGTATGCTTTTAAACTCTCAAAGGCCTATTTACAATCCTCATTCCAATCAAAATGCACATCCTTTTTGAGGAGATGTGTGAAATGTAATGTTTGATCAGCTAAGAAGGTGACAAAATGATGAATGGATTGAATTCTTCCTTATAACATGCACAATTTGGAAATGTTTCTAGGAGGTGGCATGTTGATTATAGCATCAATTTTCTTTGTGTCAACCTCAATGCCTCTATGAGATATGATAAACCCTAAAAGTTTTCCACTATCTACTCCAAAGACACACTTTTTTGGATTTAGTCACATGTATTTACACATCCATTCAAAGATTTTTCAAAGGAAATTCACATTGTCTTGTCTTGTTAATGATTTGGTGAGGATGTCGTCAACATAATCCTCCAAGATTTTATGTATGTAATCATGAAATATCAATGTCATTGCTTGTTGATAAGTTGTGCTGACATTTTTTAATCCAAAATGCATCATAACCCAACAAAATGTTCCCCAAATGGATGCAAATGTTGTCTTATATTGATCTTGTGGGTTAATAAAGATTTGATTATAATCAGAAAATCCATCCATGAATGAAAACAAAGCATGCCAAGAAGTTGAATCCACGAGCATGTCAATATTAGGAAGGGGAAAATCGTCTTTTAAGGAGGCTTTATTCAAATCATGAAAATATGTACACATTATAATATGATTATCAGGTTAGCAATTATGACAATGTTTGAGATCCAAGGAGAATAATCAATGGGCCAAATGAAACCTGCATCAAGAAGTTTTTCAAGCTCTCCTTTAACAAGCAAGGCTATCTTAGGATTCATTTTTCGTATCTTTTATCAAATAAGCTTAGCATTTTCAACAAGGACAATGTTTTATGTTACTATCTTTGGATCAATTCCTAGCATGTTTGAATATTTCCAAGCAAAAAGTTCATGAAAGTCATGAAACAATGTTGTGGTATCCTCTTGTTCTTCATCATTAATGAACTTTCCAATCTTAATGACCTTTTCTTTATCATCTATATCTATTAGTATATCAATTGTATCTCCTAAGGGGAGTGCATTTGACTTAGGAAATTAGGGATCACATGGTTCCATGCTTGTGTTTGTCTTAACAATATCAATATCTTTTTGCTTGGTACTTATCATAGCACAGGTAACTTTTCTCTTGGAAGAGGATGTCTTATCAGAAGCACCCAACATTTATTTCAAAGCATCATTATTATCAAAGTATTCCCATGATGGTGGTAGATCCATATGAAGGAATTTAGGATGCTTTAATGTGAGATTGATTCTTGGTTTACATGTGATGGTGTTTATATTTAGCAATGGTCGTTGAGTTGCTTTTGTTGACTTAGAAAAAGAATATCCCAAACTAGTCTTTGTGTCTTGTGTATTAGGTTCTATGGGAACGCAAATTCCTTGTTCATTCTTTCCACATCCTTTACCATTGCACCCCAATTGTTTAACAAGCTCATAGCCTTTCCCATAAAGTCTTTCCATTTCCTTCGGGTTAGGTAGATGTTGATAATCTAGCTCATCAAAATTTGTCGTGTACATTGTATGTTCTTCCAAAGTAGGTGAGGTAGATGCTTGGGAAGAATCTTCCACATTCTGAGTAGACATAATTGTGGGTTGTTCTTGTTTTTCATCCTCTTTTCATGTGATTATGTATTCACCCATAAATGAAGGTGTGAATTCTAATGTACCCGAATCATCACCTAACAATTTAGACATGGGTTCTTCTTCTTGTTTGTTGGTCTTAAGGGGTTCTATGTGAGATGTTGGAATCAATGTGTTAAGAGGAATTTTTGTTCCTTTTTCAAGTTGTAAGCAACTTTCAGGCTCAGGGTCTATTTCAACTAGATAAACTTTGTTTTTATAGAAATATTTCATTATTCAATGAAGGGTTGAAGGCACTACATGCATCTCATGAATCCATGGTCTTCCCAAAAGAATATTATATGAAAGATCATAGGGTATGAAATAGGTAAGGTAATTACACCGGGCGGTTGCTTTAAGATATTGTCAAATCCTCTAATAGATAAGGAATAAGGTTTGATTTGTGATTTATCCACACATAATCAATCTAGGAGATTTACACTGCACACATTAAGGGCAGAGCCATTTTCGACAAGGGTCCTTTTGATGCCTATTCTATTGAATTGAGCAATTATCATAAAGGTCCCATTTTGCTTCCTTAATTCTAACAGAGGGAGCTCATGTTGATGGAAGGTAATGTCTACATTAACTACATTCATTCCTTGTATTAGAGTTGCCACATCATTTGCATTTGTACCAGGAGGAACCACTATTTGTTGCAATGTTGTTTGGAGCATAAAGTGATAGTTTGGTGAATTCTGAAGAATGTCCCCAAGGGATATCTTTGTTAGAGTTCTCTAAAGTTGCTCAACAAGATCATACTCCCTTAATTGAGGAGCACTAGGCAGTATAGAATTAGGCAAAGGTAAGGAAGTTGGGGTTGATTTCTGTGGTTGTGAATTATTTCTAGTGTAATGTGTGTGAGCAACATCATCATGCTTAGGTGGGTAAAGGGTAAACTTAGGTTTAGGTGGAGGTTAAGGTTTATGTGAAGGTTGCTCACAAAAAAACCTTAGTGCATGGATTTTCTGAGATGAAGTCCTAAAGGGATTCACCTAACATGGAAAAGTCATCACTACTAAAAGGTTTGGGAGATAAGTTGTCATTGGTTGGTGTGGTTTTTTCATCACAAGCCTTAGTGGATGAACTTAGTGAGAGGAAGCCCTGTAGAGCTTCATCTAACTTATCCAAGTCATCACTACTAAAAGGTTTGGATGATATAGTTTTTCTAAAATGAAGCATAGTTTTATTGTTTCATTTGATGTTTTGAGGTTTTTGTTTGCATTTTCTGATGAATCTAATCTAAATGAACTAGGAACTAATGTTGAAAATGAACATTGTAAAATAATAATGCTATCCATAATTCCCATGAAAGTAAATGATGCTAATGCTAATGATTTTATTGTAATATAAAATAACTTAAAGGAAATAGAAAATTAACTGAAACAAATAGCAACTTAAGAAACTGGAAACATAATTCTAAAAACACTGATGCAAAATGTGTACTAGGACGAAGTCGCCCAGGGTGGCAAATTAGTCCTAGTAGAGGTATTTTTAAGTTTTTTTCTGAATTTTCTGATGGATGATGATGTGTTCTATATTGTACAATGCAAATCTAAAGTGAAAATGAAAAATTTCACTATTGGTTCAGGAAATAGATGCAATAATGCAAGCTTAAATGAGCTTTTCACTAATGCAAATTTGAAAACCCTAGAATGCAAAACAATGTAAAACCTGATGCAATGTTGATGTGAGCTATTCCGAGGATGTAAATTCAATTGAAATTAGAAGTAAAATGTTCTAAAGTCGAACTCACCAAAATGTGGACAAAGATTTTGGCACCCTAAGACTCCCTTGAACTTTAAGGGTTTTTTCACCTAAAAGGACAGATATGGGCCAAAATATATAATGTCCCCACTCAAAACTAATAAAAATATGAATGAAATATGCCTAAATACAATGTCTAAATGTAATGAAATAATAAAATATGTTGATTATTAATGCAAAACCTAAGAATTGCAAGTTGTTTGAAAACACATTATGATATGTAGAATGATAGATTAAATGCAATAAAGAACAAAATAAAGATGCTAAACAAAAAATGTGCACCTAGAAACTGATGAACGAAAAAATGAAGACTGTAAATGTATCTGAAATTCTAAAAAAGCTAATTTTCTAGCCAATTGGGACACTTACGCCAAGCTGGGCGACTTAGTCCTAGATCTGGTAAATTGATACGAAACCCTTTTCAACCAAATGGGTATCCATATCTATAGAAACTTCTGACAAATAGGTGAATTGGGACTTAGCCGCCACTATTGGTGACTTAGTCCACTTTGGATTTTTTGCAAATCTAAAAGTGGAAGTAGAAGTCCTCAGTTTGCACTCTATTTTTTGACAAAAACCTGGATCCAAATCTATGGAAATACCTACAAAACAGAGTATAATTTGGTTTCTAATGGGGGGTTTTATTTGGTCAAACCACTAGTTGGTATTTAAACCTTGAAAGAGATAATAAAATATGCATAAAACCCTAGCCCTAAGTGTGTCTAAGACTAGGAAGTCTGAAAATAAGATGCAACCCTATTCTAACATGCAAGAACAAGATGCATACATGAAACTAGAAAGATGGAAGACTCATTCAAAGATACCCTAAATCACATTAGAAATGAATATTAAGAAAATGCAAACCTTCCTTAGGCTGAAAATAGAGAGAAAATGGAAGATGGAATAACTTTGAAAATAAGTCCTTAGGCTTGATTTGATGGCTAGTTGCTTCTCCTCAACCTAGATTTCTCCATGATTCTCCATAGGAATCCATGATCAACCCTTGATAATGCAATATCATGGACAAAAATTGAGCTTGAAGACCTGCAAAAACCCTAACTTGCTGCCCTAAAGCTTCAACTTTGTTGTAGATAGACTAATGAATATTCTTTTGGAAGATATTCAACACTTGACTTTTAAATTTGTTTGTTAAAATGACAAGTAATGTTGTGAAAAATGACCTAAAAACATATATTTATAGGCATAAATACCTAATTATTCATTATTTTAACTTCACAAGCCAACATCCATCAGAAATTTGAATTAAGTCGGCGAGTTTCCCGCTCAAAATTGAAAAATCCCCCAAAAGGGACTAAGTCACCACCCTAGGTGACTTAGTCCCACTAGGGGTTTTTGAGGTGGGTTTTCTAGAATTTGAATGATTTGAATGTTGTTTGTCAAGATTTGTACGATTTGTGAGTGGAATAGGCCTTAGTCCAAAATAATGAGTCTTAGGGGCCTATAAATGTTGTTTTAAAGGGTGATTAATACAAGGGTTTCTAAAATAAGACCAAATTAGACCACATATTGTACTATCTCCAAGGGAGTATAATTTCTATGTACACAACTAGATATTTTTGAACATGGGATGCAATGTGTTTATATATAATCCATAGTAGATGAGTTTATTTCCTAGTTAAGTATATACGAGGCTTGATTGAATGCAACAGTCACATGAGGTACACCTAGCTAAGTTATTAGATTAACTCAGAAAGCTTGTGTTACTCCTAGGAAAAGCATGGGAGTAGGCGTGTGTACTTACTTGCTTAATAGATTCATTACAGGTAGATTGTTTTGAAGATAGGTTATCTAGAGTGACATACTATCCATTGAAGGATATACCTAGCTTGTGTACTTGATAGTTAAGTAGGTTATTACCAAGTAGATTAGTATGTTGTAGGTTAGTCTAGGGTGACATATTTACCCATTGAAGGGCAATACCTATGTGTAGCTGAAGATAGACTTAAGTCAAATCAGCCCTGAGTAGTGTATGTGACAAATGACCCTTAGTAGAACATACCGAATGAAACACTTAGATCAAATTAGTGCAATGTGTGATAATCCACTTAGTTGTGTGATACTTGAGACTACACTGTCAGCTCATCGTGATCCCATATTACATACTAGTTTGAGAATGTTGGGTTGCATAGGTTCTAGTTATGTAGGACACAACACTATACTCAGTTGGTTATCATTTTTCGGTTACTCTACCAATCTCTTTGTTGAAGGTAAGGGACATCTATCAAATGATAGATGTGTAGGGGGCTACATTATGAGTCCATGGTTGGTGGAAAAGCACTTGAGTGATGCTTCTCCTCCATAATTTAGGTGATAGAAGAACCAAGATTTGAAAGGAGGATTCCTAGACCATCTTACAACTATTTGTTCTAAATCTCCATGAGCTATGTATGTATTTGTATTCTTTATTACATTGATGTATATTTGAAATGAAAAGGAATTCATGTTGTAATATGAAATGCATCTTGTTTGAAAATTATGAATAAAAGAAAGAATTTTTTTTATTGCAATGACTTGTTAGCAGGTTTATTTACTGCACTAAAGGGTTGGCGCGTTACAAGCTACCTCTAATTATTTTAGGGAAGGGGGGAATCTAGTCATGCTTGTAACATCTACATGCTTACATATATATAACATAGCAATTTCTATTTATAGGATGTGGTAGAGAATTATGTTAAATTAAGTTTACTAGGTTAATCATCTTTCTCAATGATCTTGGATTTGGCCAAAGCACTTGAAAATAAATGGAGAAGATTCCAAAAATAGGATCATCCTTCTCTGGTGGTCCACATTCAACACCCATCCTAGAAAGTAAATCCACATTCACTCATACTCAAGCATATCAACATATACATTCTTAAATAAGACAATATTTCCTTCATTTAGCATATCTTGCATGAATGGAAATAATACATTAATATCAATCACATAGAGAAATTTAGATCTTCTCATGGTTATTCACACCATGCATATCATATCATTCATCATAAATAGCAACATCTATGCCACTCATCAGAAAGATGTAAGATAAAATTCAATCATGATATTAATTCAAGATTGATACATTGTCCACAATCTACTCCCTCATACATTATATCATTGTTCATGGTGAATCTGATAGGTTACAACACTTAACATGACATAGAACCAACAATGTCAACATTTGGAATAATCACCAGGAGATTTAAAATAAAACTCATAAGGGAAGAATCACTAAATTCAACAATAAGTCAAAAAATGTTGACGATTCCAACAATAAATCAAGTATGACCAAAGGTCACAAAATTGATCATCAAAAGAGTTGGCAACTAAAACGATCATATAAAAAAATATAAATATAAATGCTGGTCCTTATGAAATAAGAAATATTTTCATCTATAAATCATATAATTCATTAAACTAGAAACACTTCATATAACTGAGTGACCAACACTAGTCACATGGAGGGAGTAAATGGATATACAATACCTTTCATCCAAGGTGTGCTAGAGAACATACCCAAACACATTCATAAACCAAATCATTTTTTACTACACTTTCATGCAATAATTCATATATCAAGATATGCATCCATGCACTTTTCAACACTCCAATATTTTCAATTCGATGCAATGTAAGAAAACATATGAAAAATGATTTCTCACATT
>VDFB02010121.1:0-46721 GCA_007258455.2 Sequoia sempervirens
CTTTTAAGAAAGTCATACCCTTTCATATTTTGTGACCAAGCCTTATTTTAATCGATTGTCTCCTATCTTGAAAGGATGTATCACTTATAGTCGCAACCTATTCAAATACCTTTCTTTCATGACTTCTACAAATAAGTTTCTTTCTTTCACGACCTGCATGATGGGGCTTGAAACTAAAAGAGAGTAAATTTTATAGATGTTTGTTTTTGACAAAGTGATCTGTCCTTAGAGCAAAAAATATACACAGTTTTATCCAGAAGTTTACTATTCTGACCTATCCTTGCCATCTTCATTGGGACCATCGGTATGTACTAACTTACTAGACCTTCCTCCAACAATGGTTATGACAACTGCTTCACTAATCTTTCTTAGAGCCATATTCATTGTGTCTGCAACATACACATATCCTTTTCATCTATAGTGAAACCTCTTGGATGATTGAGTCAAGCCAATTTTCCATCAATCCTACATAACAATCTACAGAGCCTGCCCAGAGTTTTATGAAAAATTGTCTTTGTCCACAGTTTCACCATGGCAAACACATTTAAGATCACAGTATGCAGCATCATCCCACCAATCTACTTTTGATATATAACAATCAACCATATCCTCGATAGGCTCTAGCATATAATTCTTGGCTTCTTTTACAGTCATGTTTTTAGCAAACTGTCCCATATAATATGCAACTCTCAACCACATCCATTTTGCATGTCTCTATAACCAATAAATGTTCCTCTCCTTCGAAATAACAAACAATCAAGTATAGTAACATGTTGCTTCATTGGAATTGTGATATATACTATGTTCATGTACTTAGCAATTTCTATGGCCTTTCACCCCTCGCACCTTCCTCATCTTGGAGCCCTGGTTGCATAGCTTCCTGTTCAAAACATGGTGAAATTGCGTATTGTACTTGGTTCTTGTTCCTAGAAACAACACTGTTGCGGGTGCTCACAATAGGTTCTCTAACAACAATCAGTTGATCTTTGGACATAGGAGATTGATTCAAGTCCAAACCTTCCAAGGCGCCTTAGTCCCATCACTCGCAAACCTATCTTCCCATCTATGGACGTCCATAAAGTTGCCATGCACCATGGGTCAAAGGCATTAAAAATATGGCCTATGACTTTATCCTAAGAGAGATTATAGGTCGTGGGTTTGTTAAGATCTATAATCCTAAGAGAGATTATAAAAGACTAAAACCTTTAGTTTTTTTGTGTTTAGGTTTATTTTGTAAAGTTGGAAGGTGAATTTCAAGGATAGTAATAATATACTCATTTTTAACAAAAGTGATCTATAGGTTAACCTAATTCTAACCTAGGTTATGTTGTGGGCTCAAAACCCACAGGTCTTAAGATTATTTTTTAAATTAGTGAAATATTAAGCTAGTAATACATTAATTAAATTAATACAATATATATATATATATAATAAGGAACTAAAATGTTTCTATTAGCCTTAGACATGGGGACATGTTGAAAATTTACAAGAGAAGAAACCACCTCTAATTTAAAAAAATATATAGACTCATTGATATTTCATGGTGCGAAAATGGTTATGTATACAGTTTATGTCATATATGTGGATTAGATTGACCAAATTTTAATTCATCTGATGATGTCAATTTGAAGATTCTATAGTTGCAACAATATTAAAAGATGTAGTGAAGGCCTTGACTTGTCTTCAAAAGTTATAATTAAGTTATAGAGATCTCAAGCCTTATTATATTTTGGTGGATAATCGTGTCATAGTCAAATTAACAAATATTGGACTACATTTGTGAATGAAAATGGGAAGCCCAACAAAAGAATTCTATATGGTCTCTTGGCATCACTACTATAGACCTTTCTTATGGTGAACCTCCTTACATGATGAAAGGCATAAAGAAAGAAAATTTTGAATGAGTCTCACCTCATGGAGCATGGGCCTTGATGTGTAAAAAATATTAAGAAATAATAAGGGATGGGTTAGCTATAGATATCAGGTGCATTCTAGTTTTTTCTAGGTGGGTGCACTCTAGTTAAATTATATAAAAAGATTAGTTCTAATTTTTCTCTATGAAGTACTCTATGTATGTTAATAATTTACTATTGTTCTATTCATGTCAAGATGCCTAGAAAGATTACCATGTTTTATTCTATTGTACTTTGTTATTGGACTTGATCAACCCAATAACTTTGTGCATGTGGCTTATAAAGTATTGTATATGAAAAAGAGGATACTCATGTAGTCCAGAATGTATGATTATCATCTTGGAATATATTTTGAGTGTATAGATTATATAGTTGAATGATGAGCAGCTACACAGTGCATGATATGCACGTTATTCACTAAGTAAATGTTATGTGAACACATGATAATATTTTTGTAAATTTACTGTTGAAGATTTAAACCTAAGTTATTAAGGCATCTATATTAAAGATAATGGATTACATAAGAGAAAAATTGATAAATTTGAAATATATGTGATTAGAATGTAGAATAGCATTAGTTCTTTTATTGTAAATTCTTGATATGTATGTATTTTTTGTCACAATTTTGACTAGAAAAATGATTCTCTTGAAATTACTTGTTAATAAAAATAAGGAGAGAGCTCTTAGATGTATAAGAAAACATCGAGGTGTATGAGCTCTGCTAGGGTTTTCTTGTGTCTATGGTTATTCTTGGCCCCTCTTGCATCATACTGCGCTCTTTGCACAAGAATTTTCTCTTTTCATGTGTGTATGATTGCATTTAGTACAATTTTTACGTTTTAATATGCCTTCAACTGGCTCTAACCCAACAATTCATGCTGGTGTTGGCGATTTGACGACTTTGCTCAATGGCTCCTCCTTTGAACAAATGACCTCAAAAATTTGTTCTGAAAGTGTTTCACAAGGTAAGTCTTTTGACTCCCTAGCTGAAGTGGTTTTACCTTTACCTGATTTTGATTATGCTTTTCAATGGCTTGAGCAACATACACTTGTTGGGTATTTTGTTGGGAGGACTCCCCCCTCAAAGTGTGCTTAAAGAATGGATCAACAAGGCCTGGGTCCCTCATGAGGTCTGCCTTGATATGGTCCAAAATTTAACTAAGGGTTTTTTTTTGTTCCACTTTGCGAAGGTCAGTTATGTTATGGTAATCCTGAACCATGGTCCCTGGTATGTCAGGTCTTCTCTGTTGGTTTTCCAGGCATGGACCCAAGACTTCACTATGTCGAATGATACCAAGTTGCGGGTCCCGATCTGGATTGAGTTTCTAGGTTTACCTTTGCCTTGTGTGCCTTTCCTGAGTCATATTGCATCTTCTCTGGGGAAGGTCATTTATATTGAGCCAGATAGTTTTTTCCAGGAACAACCCTAGAAATGGGTCTATGTCGAAGTGGACCTTTCACAAGATTTGAAGGACTTTATTGACATTCAAATTGGAGCTCTATGGCATACCCAAAAGGACAATTATTTTAATCTTCCTAACATGTGTTATAGATGTCAATCCAAAAACCACAAGATAAAGGGTTTCCCTTTGGCAGTGCCTTGTACTCCTTCTCTGCCATGGGAGTCTAAAAAGCCTCATCAGATAGATAATTCTACTGCCAAACTTGACAAAAAATGGACCATGGTCACAAACCATAAAAATAAGTGCAATGGCTCTAGGACGGCTTCCAAAGTCCCTAAGTTGGTGTTGGTTTTTTTACAACTAGATGTAACTAGGTTGGTCTTCTAATCTACCTATGGAATTTCCAATTCCAGTCAATAGCAGCTGGAAGGACCTGGACCAACTGACGAGGACTTTAAAAAATCCTCCTACACTTCGGGCTCTGCAAGATCCAGGAGGGTGATCCCTTAATGTGTTTACAACCTCTGCACCATTATTATAAACAACATTAACAATAACAGATAATCTCACTTAATGGCTCAACACAATAGGATAAAATCAAATAGAATTGGCTATTCACCGATTATATCAACTACTTGGAGCATGAGATAATTACAACACAATCCACAACATGAGATAGTCATTGATTTGCAATTTGTAGCAAGCTCTAGGAAAAGATAAACAAATATTGAATCATACAGGTAATTACAACTTAGATCAGTGCCATATATCCATTGGGGGACTCAAATTCATAAGCGTCTAAAGGTATATGACAGATTTAACACATAACATATGAAATCCTTGACAACATTGCATTACAATCTCATTAATATGTATTCTAACTCAATACTACTTATCAAATCCTTATACAAAACATACCCACCTATAATCCCATTCAAGCATTTTAATTAATTCCTTGAATTAAAGCTAAAATAGAATCATACACACCACAATAGTGAGATGAATGAAACAACCCTTAGTTATTTTATTCAAAGTTTAGATATGCATGTGCAATGGAGAGACATGAGCTTGAATTTATCATTTCAACTCAAATGCTAGTACTGTTATACAACATTAAATTCCCATGAACTCAAAACCTGTTACAGAATGACTCAAAACCTAAATTGCATTTTTCTCTAAAACCATCGATCTTTACAATTTTCCCTACAACTTCACCTAGACTCGACCAAAAATTATCTAACTTTGCTTGTACTTCCTGGCCAGTCAGCCTGTATAGGGAATGAAGGGGAGCAAGAGCAAGCTGTCGGGACCAGAGGAAATTCACATGTCACCATCGAATGAAGCGCACGGTGATATTCCAAAATTTGTTACAATACTTAATCATCTTGGAAATTATGCATTCATCATGCACGGGTGAGAAAAGTTGTTGCAACATCAAAGTCTCAAAATTACGCACCATGACTACCACCAAAGAAACAGGCTGGGAGCGGTTATGGCGCAACATGTGATTTTACTGCTGACCTTTGGTGGTCCATTCCCTTCATTCTTCCTCGGAGTCAAATATTTGCTACCATTTCTCGGGTATTCTTCATGGAGTTGGTGGAAATATTTGATGTAATTAATTCCTGGCGAGTCGTCCTTGATTCCAGATCAATCATACCGAATGATTGCCTTCAAAACAAGCTAACTTACAATCACCAGCATTGCTTGTGGGGCCTACCATACCATATATGTTGTTTGTGAAGAGGTCATATGTGGCGGTCGCCCAGCGATACTCGCCAATGGTAAAGATCTTACAGCTTTTGATGTTCAGCGATGGCGGCAACCCGTTGGTGACAATAATTGGTCGACGACACACCACGGCCCGTGTCTCCTTTGGCCGCCAAAAAGGACACATAAGCCCGCTGCGATATCCACGATCAGCCGAGATCCGCACGGTGCGTTCCGATCCGCGTGGTGCGTCTCGATGAAAGGTGATGACCCGGTCTGTAAACCTATCCCCATCGGCCCACCAGAAAGGACACGTGGCACCCACCCGCAATATCATGATCGGTAAAAATCCTTCAACTTTGGATCACGCGATGGCAGGCAACCGTTGATATCAAAAGGCAGTTGATCAATGGTAGTGCAAATTTCATCCTTTTGCAAAATAAAACATTTATGAAAAGGACAAGGGGACATCACTAGGCGAATGGTAAACAACGACATAAGTTGTTTTAAAACGATGAAGCACGGGGTGAACCAAGACTTAGGGAAAAAGAATCCCACAGAGGAAATAAAAATTAAAACAAAGGGACTCAGCCTAGACAAACCGATAGGACATAAGTCATTTTAAAACCCCTCAAAAAGTAACAGTGAAATAGACCCCACCCCAGGCGTAAAGTAAACACAAGGGTTTTACATGAAGACAAAGCTAAAACCCCAACCCTTAGAAATTTTCCAACACCATGAAAGACTAGTGACATAAGGCAAGGCATGAGTGAAACATAAGGAGCAAAATTTGAAGTTCCATCAGCTGGAGCTAAAAATGTTTCAAACCCTTGGCGAAGGGGAAAGAGGCTCCGCTCGGGGCATATAATATTCCAGTGCTGCTAGGCCAAAGGCTATGCCTCAACTTGTTGTCGTTATGATAGTGCAGCCGAATGCTTCTCCTCCTGTGTCGATAGCTCAAAGGTGGTCTCACAATCCTTCTTCACCATTGGAAGAAGGTGAATTTGTGTAGGAGAAACAAAGATTTTCTTCTACGAATATTCAAATTGGGTCAGTTCCGCCAAAGTTTTTGCAAAATCACTTCTCTACTCTGAGTGAAGAGGAGTCGGACTCCAATGATATGGAGGAGTTCCACTCATAAATTTCCTCTCATGCAATGTTCGAGGTCTGACATACCTCTCGAAAAAGTATTCTGTTAGGGATACTTTGCAAAAATATTCTAGTATTGAAATACTTTGTCTCCAAGAAGTTAAAACTACTAGTTTTTTGCTCACATCGGCTTGTCACTCTATTTGGCCAGCTAGTCAAATGTTTTGCACTCATCATGAAGCTGGGTGTGGGGGAGCTATCACCCTTTTGTCCCCATGGTGGCACACTTGTGTGGTCGACCACGGGTCTAACCCCACACATCAGCTCATCTGGATCCTTCTCAACATTGATAACCATTCCTTTAGAATTATTAATGTTTATGCTTCTAATAATGCCATGGAATGCTCTGTGCTTTAGCGTTGGATTGTTGATTCATTGCTAGTTGCTACTTGGTTATTGTGTGGGTATTTCAATATGGTTGAGATGGCGTATGATAAAAATGACACTTTTCCATTCAGATGGACAGTTGGCAAATAGGAGGCGTGGTATTACATGCATAATAAATTGGGGCTTTTTGACCCCAATATTGGTCACTACCATTCTCATTCCCTCTGGCACACTTGGTGTAATTACTGGGTTGGCTCTAACATGATATTTAAGCACCTTAATCATGCCATGATCTCGGCTCAATCTTTCTTCTCTTTTGGCATCTCTTTGCTCTCGGTTAAGTTGTTAGTTGATGTGACTTTGTCAAATCATTTCCCCATTTCCTTTCGCATTGAATGGGAGACAAGACAACCTCAGGCCTATAAGACACAATTCTTTTTGAATAGGTCTCTACTTTCACATCAGCTCATGTTGGCCCACATTTGTAGGGTCTGGAATTTGGAGTGTAGGGAACCACATAATAAAGGTTGGATTAATTGGTGGAATGATGCTATCACTTGCATGACTAGGTTTCTTCGCATATATTAGCAAGTTGGCCATTTTCCATGGTGGTCTTATGAGGCTACCATTTCCGACCTGCGCTCAGCTACCGAGGCTCTTACAACCAACCCTTTCTCCCCATCATTGCAAGCCAGGGTGGCAGAGTTAAGGGACAAAAAGCAAGTTGCAGATAATTATGCTACAAGAGGTGCACAAACTAAAGCCAAATTACATTGATTAAAAATTGGTGACCATGCCTCAAAGAAGTTTTTTCTAACCCTATGTGCCAGGCACTCTTCCTCGGGCATAAAAAAATCAAGGATGGAATCCAGTTGATTTTTGAGCTACCTGATATTCTCTAGGCCTTTGTCAGGAATTATGAGCAAGTTTTCACTGCCCAAGATTACACACCAGAGTGCCAACAAGCCCTTCAGGATTTCCTTCTTGTTGTGCCAAATAGGCTTTCTTCATCCCATAAAGCTTTTTGTGAGCTTAGTTGCTCACTGTTGAAGACTTGGAGGAATCCGTTCATACCATGGCGGATGACAAGGCCTTGGGTGTTGATGGCTTTCCTTGTGAATTTTACAAGGCCCTTTGGGATTGTGTTGGGAAATATTTACATAAATTCTATCTTTAGGCTTTTCATTCCAAAAATCTGGGTAATATAATCAATAAAGGAAACATTAAATTCATACGTAAGCCTAGAGATCCTGAGGACATCTGCAACTAACAGCCTATCACGCTCCTCAATGTCTCATACAAAATCATTGCTAAAGCTTTGGCTCTAAAGATTTGTCATTTTTTGCCTCAGATTGTGTGCTTAGAGAAAACTAGTTTTATTAAATCCAGATTTATTCTTGACAACATTATTGTCATGTGGGAAGGTATGGAGTGGGCTAGGCATTCGGGATAGAAAGCCATTTTTCTCAAAATTGATTTTGCTAAAGCCTATGACCGCATTGAGTGGCCTTTCATTCTTGCCATGTTGAAAGCCTTGGGGCTTGGGCCTAACTTCATTTAGGTCATCCAAATGCTTTTCTTAGACAACTCTACTTGTATTACCATCAATGGCCACCAATCTTCTGCTTTTGGTATTTTCTGCTCTATTCGACAAGGATGTCCACTTGCTCCTTCTCTTTATGTGCTTGTTGCTGAAGGATTTGGTTATTTACTGGCCAGTGCGGTTTCTCAATAGCGGGTTAGAGGGATTGCCCTGCCTAACTCCTATAATCAACTTATTAATGACCATTTTGCTGATGACTCTTTCCTCACCCTTCTGGAGGAAGAAATTAATATTAAGGCGGCTCTTGATTGCCTTCATATTTTTTGTCTTGCATCTGGTTCCATCATTCAATGGCATAAAACTCTATGTTATAGGCAGTCAATTTTCCCACTCCTCACTGGCTTCAATAGTACGATTAGAAATGGATTGGGCTAGGGGAAATCTTTCTGTTTCTGGGCATTCCCTTTGCCTTCTGGGCTTCTCTAGCTGAGTTGTGGCAAGTTGTGCTCTCTAGGATTGAGAAAAAGATGGCCTATTGGATTACCAAGCCTCTTTCTCTGGTAGGAAAATTTCAAGTTTGTTTTAAGATTTTGGCTGCTACGCATGTTTATTACTCCTCTTGTTGGGCTCCTTCTAAGGCCACCTATACTAAGCTTGAAAAACTTCTTCAAGACTTTCTTTGGACCTCTGTGGAGTCTCATAGAGGGTTTCACTGTGTTGCCTAGGAGTTATGTTGCTTACCTAGAGACTTTGGAGGTCTTGGGCTATTCTCCACTCAAAGACAAGGGAATGCCTTGTGTGTGAAATGGATTATTAGAGCCCTTACTGGAGATGAAGCTTGGAAAATTCTCCTCAGGCATTGCATCCAATTTGGCTTCCCTGTTCATAGACCTTCCTGGAAGGGGATTGTCTTTCAAACCTTTCTAGTTATGAAGGAACCAATCCAAATTGTGGGAACTTTTGTGGCTAAGAGCAATTGGAGAGCCTGGGAAGTGGTTAAGCCTTGGCTCTGCTAGGCTGGCTCTGGCTTCTAGGTTGGGCTTTCGTTCAACCATCAAAATATTTGGTGGTCACCCTTTTTTGCTAGCAATGGTCAGTCATTGGCCAAATCACCTTGGCTTAAGGCACTAAGGTTCCATAAGAAAGGAATTCAAACTCTACAACATGTGTTCCACAGACCCACAATGCGCATTATTCCATGGGAAGATTTTTGTGCTTATTATAGTCTCCATAACCAAGACTGTGATACTTATGATGGTCTGGTGAATGCTATTCCTGCAGATATGTTGCATAAAGTGGGAATTCATGGGACCAAGCCCTGGTGGAAGGACTGGAAGTGGTACCTAGACACCCCTTTTAGGAATTACAAGCCTAGGCTTGGCTATATGTGGCTTTCACCATATTTTCCTATGATTGAAAGTCTAAAATAGAGGTGGCTTCTTCAATCCTCTGCTCATGTCTAGCGAAAAATATTCTCTGCCACTTGGTCTGCAAGTGTTGAGGCAAAACTTTCCCACTTTTCTTGGTGTATTCTTTTCCAAGGCTTACCTATGGGGGTCGGCTTGTTCACTTGGGTGTCTAGGACCCTCAGTGCCCTTTTTGTGGGAAAGCTAAGTCTTTTAAGCATCTCTTCTGGTTTTGCACCAGAGCTCAGTAGTATTGAAATTGGATTCATGACTTCTTTCGGTCTTTTAGACCAGAGCCCTTCTCCTGGCATATGGTTATGCTGAGAGATTCGCCCAGGCTTCCTGCTAAGTATACCCAACTTTGGCAAACTTTCAAGGTGGAAATCCTCTTCAATGTCTGGAAAGATAGAAATTCCTGCATATTTTTTTACACTCAAATGGATAAAAATGTTTCTTTGTATTCTAAAACTATTATTTTCTCTAATGTACTTTTGCGGACACAAGTTCAA
The DNA here is from genome assembly GCA_007258455.2 of Sequoia sempervirens. Taxonomy (NCBI): domain Eukaryota; kingdom Viridiplantae; phylum Streptophyta; class Pinopsida; order Cupressales; family Cupressaceae; genus Sequoia; species Sequoia sempervirens. The sequence continues at coordinate 9,961 of VDFB02010121.1, forward strand.
GCAAACAAAGTTGCACTTGAGGTGGCTCACCTTTAGGTGCTTCTGGATCATTGGGGCAATGCCTCGTGTATTGTGCTCGGGTTCCCACTTTTCCCACCTCCTCTCGCAGTCGGTTTCCCTCTCAGGGCTGGTGACAAAGTGGCTCTGCTCACCCTCGCTCTTAGCCTCCTCTTCGGCATGGTTCTCGCCCTCCTCGGCGGTCTCGTTCTCCTCCTCCACGGGCTAGCTAGGGGTGGCCCTCTGGAGGAGTTGCGAGGAGCAAGGTGGTGGTTCTGGGTGGCCCTCTAATACTACTCCTGGTAGCGGCTTTGGTTGGCTAGAATCTATTAAATGCTTTCCGTGTTTGGCTCTTGCAATCTCGCCCTAGTGTGAGGAAGATAAAGAGAAAGAAAAAGAAGTTGACAATGGCTGGGGTCCTCCTCTTGACGTCAATCCTGACCCCGCTGATGTATGGGGGAAAAAGATGGATGACAAAGACCCTCTTGGCTTTGCTGGCACTGCTCTGGCCGCTTGATGGCCATTTTATTTTTCATGTTTGTAATGTTTATGGATTTTCAGGTGAGGCCCAAGTGACTCTGGTTTTTAGTTTTTTGGGCTTTTCCCATGTGACTCTCGAGGTGTGCCTTCTTACCACCTGCCTTTTTTTTTGAATATGTAACTTTATCTTTATTAATAATATAGATAGCTTCCTATTCATCAAAAAAATAAGGAGAGAGATCTATAGAAGAAAAGGATGTATAAAAACATTATGGAGAATGAATATATTCAGAATCGGTTTATTCAATTATTGATTATGTATTTTCTAAGTTGTGACACAGATGCATCTTGTGCTACTAAGGACTACAACTAATTTATAAGGGGAGAATTGTTATCTAAATTTTTCCCCAAGAGAAGAGAAAACTATGAAATAACTCTTTAGAATTAAAATGGAGATAGAAAAATAAAGGATATTATTATCCTTTAGTTAAAAGAGATATTTTTAAAAGATATATTAATAAGGAATATGTATAAACACTCTTTAAAAAGGGGAAGAATACTTATTTATTTAAATAATTATTGAAGACAACCTTTGTGAAAGGGTGTGATGGTTTGGAAACCACCCCTTAAGGCTTATATAAAGCATTTGTGTGTGAGTTAGAAAATAATGGGGGGACATTCAAAAGGAGAAGAGAAAAAGGAAAGATAAATTGAAAGGGAACAAAGGAGTGAAGGTTAGGGTCATGGGCTGGCATTGAAACATTTGGAGAAGGTGCACACATGTGTCCAAATCGGGTACAATGTACACCTGGGAGTGTACTAACCAAGGTCGTGTCTATGTCGTGAATGCAGGTTTGATTTTGTGCCAGAACTGGTTCCTCTAGGGGTGTTTGTGCTGAGAAAAGACCAGATCTATAACCATTCCTCTGAGTGCCAAATAGCAACCTCTCTGTGACTTTTAGATAAGTATTAAGAACCACTGATTTAACAATATTGAAAACATCGCCTATATGATTTTGGTGTTAATATGATTAATCTATGTGAAGGTGTTATTCCATTTATTATGTTCATTATTTAATTTTCACATGTTGAAGTTACATTAATTATTCATTTTTTTTATAACATTACATATTGTAGATTATATTAACTCTAATATTTATTATATTAAATTAGTTGCTAATATTTAACGACTATAAGAGGAAAAGTGACATTACAACCCCTTTGTAAAAGTCCAATTTAATATTGTTTGAGGCCTCTTTGAGATGAACAACCTCTTATGGAAAATTAAATTAACATTATGCAATATTTTTGACATAGGTTGACCCTCTTGATGTGGTTGCTCAACTTGGGAAAATAAAAATAAAAATAAATGTATTCATGTGCAAACTTGGCCAACCCTCCTTGAAGGACCACCTCCCTTGGATGAAGAGGAATAAGGAAGGTATAAATAGAAGTTGTGTGTGGCGTAAATACAAACAAGTAATTAAAGAAATACCATTCTTATTTTCAAAAAATTATTGAAGAAGAGAATATATATGAAGAAGTTGTGAGAAGATTTTATGAAGGAAACTTAAGTGACCACCATCTATTGAAGAAACTATATTTAAGAAGATGAAATTTTGTTCATTAGAGGTTCGTGCCTCTCAACAAAAGAGATTGGTGTCTCTTGATAAGTTGGTGCTTAATACCGGGGATTGGTATCTCCAATGGGTTAGTGCCCACAAAAGATTTGTAAGAGAATTTTATTTTGTGACTAGATTTGGACAATAGATCCAAACCATCTTTCTTCGTGGTTTTGTCCTAAAAGGGTTTCCACGTAAATCTTGTGTCTCTTAGTTGGTAGATCTTGTGTGATTGTTATTTTCGTGGTTTTTGTATTTTAAATAATTAAAATTTTATCTTATACTGATTCACCCACCCTCTCAATATAAGTGTGTGTGCTCATCGTCATCTTCTTTAGTGTGGCTTGGAAAACTTGACTTGAGTGTGACAAATTTCAACATTAACATGGAGACAATTGAGTAGAGTTCAGAGACATCACAAATATTTACCTTTCTTCCCTCATCTTCCTTTTAGGAATGGGAAGACATACTGCATATGTTCTTGGTTTTGTTTCTTCCCAAGGGAAGGAATTTTGTTCAACATAATTGGATCATCTTCAACATTCATTGTTGGGCATCTACCATCATTGTAGGAGACTCTACATTGAAGAGGGGCTACATAGTCTCTCTTCTTATTCTCTCTTGTAGGGGGACTTTTTCCTTTCATGGGTTTTTTTTCTTCTCATTATTTTTTGAGAGAATTTTGTATTTTCTCTATTTTAGGAGTTTTGTCCCATTTGGTTTTCTCCTTTTCTTCATTTCTAAGAGATTGCATTTGTACATGAGCACCTAACATGGCCTAGTAGTTAGGACCCATCATTATCTTTGCATCATTTTCATTTGTTCTACTTCTCCCTAAGTTGCACTTAAGGGGGGGTGTTGGTGTGAAATGGGTGTTTTACCTAGCTAGCTCATCACCTAGGTCCTATTCACATTTAAGTTAGGGTACATAGGATAATTATCACTTTATGTTTCAAGTCATAAGATTAAGACACATGTCATAATATTATACAATCCCATTTCTCACCTTGGTCTATATAACTAATGGGTTCTCTTTGTAATTCAATCAATTATCAATGTATATTTGCTTCATTCGATAGAATATAATTATTATCTCATATTTAATCTCTCTTGTGCTTTCATAAAAGTTCCTTGATCTTGAGTGGCTACAATCTTTAGCCAAATCTTGCATGGTGTAGAGTATTCTATACCAACTCTTACACTTTCTGAAAATAACAACACCTTTCCCTTCTATGTGTTAGCATTTTAATTCACATATTTTAGTGCGAAACAAAATGAAATTGATGTGTGATAAAACCAATCTTTGAATTAGAAGGGGAAGCTCCCTATAAATTAAAAACTTAAAATTGGACAATATGACTTGCAATTTACAAACGTCATTGTCTTTTTTAGGGGTGATTTCATGTTCATACTAAATTTTAAAGTATGTCTTTTTGGATTTACCTAAGGAAAAAAGGCTAAGACGTTTATTCACTTAAGGGAAATTATTTTATATCTTTTATTGATAATAAATCATACAACTAAATGCTTGCCTTGTTTAGCTAAAATCGGACATTATCTCAATTCAAGAACACAAGAATTGAATAAATCTTAAATACAACAAAAATTCTTTGATAAATTAATTGAAGGAATCAATACAAAACCATGATTTCTATCCTCAAGTTGATTTTTAATACAAAGCTTTCAAACTTTTTAGAAGCAATTTAATCTACTTCAACACATATGACAAATCATTTAATAATAATTAAAAGCAATTTAATCTACAAAGCTTTCAAAATTCTTTGGTAAATTAATTGAAGGAATCAAATACAAAACCATTATTTCTAACCTCAAGTTGATTTTTAATACAAAGCTTTCAAATTTTTTAGAAGCCATTCAATCTACTTCAACACATATGACAAATCATTTAATAATAATTAAAAGCAAGGCATGCTTATTAAATTCTATTGAATAAGTAACAAATTTTGGATTGACAATAACACTAAATAGCAATTTCAACAATATGCAAGTACAAGAATTATTGTTCATTGATTTCTTTTCTTTAAGTGCAAGAAGGCATTTGTGTTTAAAAATAATTGCATGAAAATTTAGATAAATTAAACTAATTGCACTTCTACCCTAACTAGGACTTTTTGCATGATGTGCAAGTTTTATTAAAAATTATCTCATCCACCAATTCTAAAATTACAATCATGCGATTGTTAGTTTAACTCATGATCAAAATATTATTATTATCCCTTCAAATCTCATGTTCTCACATGATGAGGTAGATGATCTAAAAATAGTTGACTTTGATGCTATAAATAACGAATGCTAAACATAACTGGGTTTCTTGTGCTAAAAAATAGAGATTGCTAAAAATAACATGAGCTATAAATATCTCCGGCTACAATAGACATTTCGTTAGGGAGCTCTAGATGACTTTGATGATTTTGTAGCTTTTCCTCTAATCATGGCCTACCCTTTAAAAAAGCTTGAAAATATTGTCATTCATTCCTCTGTATTGGTGTGTCCTTTGCCTTAGACACAAGTCCTATAACCATGGCCACCCTTTGAAAAATATTGAAAATATACTTATTTGTTCCTCCTTTGTATTGGTGTGTCCTTTGTGTTAGACATAAGGCATTACATTGAACAAGGATTTTTAATTTAAAACTTTCTTTGCATTGTTGTGTGGCTTTATCCTGATGTGTGCCAATACATTGACAATCACATTTTAAATCTTTCTTCTTTGAAATGGTGCACCTTGTCTCACTCGTGCACACATCTACTCTTTGAATCCAAATTGTATGAAATTTTGACTTCTTTATACAAGCATAGGTCTAATATTTGACAATTGTTTGATGATTCTATGATAATTAGAAAAAAATCAATAGGAAAATGCATTGTAGACAATATTTTGAAACATGTTAAGGGCAGAGAAATGAATATTTGACACAATATGAAGTTTTCATATAGTACAACACTATGTAGAATGCTCTTCATCCTTCATGGGAAGTAATTTGAAGTTCTTCCCATCCTTCTTGATGGTGAAGGTGTTATTGTGCCCATCACAAATAGCACATTAGTTATATTGCCATGGCCTTCATAGTAACACACAATAGGCATCCATCAAGATCATGCTACACCATACCTCACCCATGTATCCTCCAATGTAGAATACAACTTGCTATTGCTCTATCACTATGAGTAGTCCCTTCTACAACCAAGAGACTTTGTACAACATGAGGTGTGTGATATTCTTCAACACCAACTTTTACACCATCTATATGGACATCAAGTTGTTAATGTTGCTTCCAGTTATTAGCTTGCAACAATTTCCTCTAGACTTGCACTTAGTTTGAAATATGATATTCCTCAACCACAATTCATCATGTTTGCACATAGGTTTCAATGGAACCTTTTGTGCATCATCAACCTCTCTCCACGACCTTGTTCTCAGACAACATTTGGATTTTCAAACATGCAGTGACCTACTTACCCACATGTAGAGCACATCACTCCGAAGACCTTTTTGTGGCTTTGTCTCATAACTCCACCTCAATTAGAGATTTGTCCATGCTTAACATTTAGTGTGCCACCATTGGTTTATGTGCTTTCCTTTCACACAAAATTATTCCTTCTTTTACTTTTCTTGATCTTCTTGTCCTTATCCTTATCAATACTACATACTCTATTATCCACGAGACAACTCTTCTACCTTGAGCATAAGTTGGTAGGCCTCCTTGATGGGCTAAATGGTAAATACACAAATCTAATCCTAGAAGGAGATAGAAAATCCATTTACATACCTTTAAAATTTATGAGTGTTGTATTCCACATGACTAACACAAATGCATAGTTTGTAGAACTTCATGTAATTCTTCCAATGACTCTAATTAGTGTAGGTTTTGGAGCTTCTTGTGTAGATTTAATGCGTAGTTGGTAGGCATAAAATTCCTTTTAAGCTTGGAAACCATGTGATCTTACTATGAGATCTTGTGTTTCTCCTCCTATACATGACATTTTTGACCAAGTCCCATCACAAGGAAACATGCCCTTTCATCTTTGTTATGACTTGCTTGAACCTTCTTAGGCCTTAAAATATTTGAACTCGAAGTATCTTTCACACTCATTGATTTATTCAATTATCTCTTCTAATTTTAAGCTTCTTGAGTAGCTAAGGATATCAAACCTTGGATTTCTCTCAACCTTCAACAAGACAATAATGAATGTTTCCTTTGTTATAATGTTATCATTATCACTTGCATCTATAACACCTCCCTACACATCATGATTTGTTCTTTCATCTTCATTGATGTTCTCCATCACCACAAGACCTCTTCACTATGATTTAAATGGCCTTGAGCTAAGCATGAATGGCTCCCAACACAATAGCCAAATATGCAATGTGGGTTGTTTGTTGGTTTTTCACACCTCTTCTTCCTACTTTGTGGGCCATCTTCATTAGTTCACATGTAATGCACAACACTTTGAACACAAAATTTTGTTAAAGGAAATCTTACAAGCTCACCCCTAGAAATCATAACACTAGTCTTTGATACTAGATTGGTGCAATTGCTATTGAGGTTTGAATGAAAAACTATTGACTAGGTGCACATAGCCCACAAACAAAATCAAAACAAGGAAGAAAACAATGGAAGCTAAATGAAATTGCATGAATAATGGAAAGAATACAAAAGGGCCACCAATATGTGAAACCTACTCACACTATGCTACCTAATCCAAGAGATATATGTGCAAAGACTTTAAAACTACAATCAAGCTCTAAGACCTAATTTTTTTTCTCTTGGATGACAATGTGTTTAAAAAGACTAGAGCTCCACTGTATATAACACATGTCACTTGCACTACCATGTAAGATATAAATATGCAAACATAAAGTAGCTTGGCCGATAGGGTGTTGTTTGACAAAGATCATTCCAACCATTCTTTAATAAATTTGAACTAATTTTTCTTTATTCTAGAACTAACATGTTATTAAAAGATCTAATCATGCCATTTTATAGGAGCATTTTGAAAGAATAACCAATTGCTTGATATATGACATTGATTGATCATTGCAAAGTATTGATGTGGAAATGGGTTGCATGAAAGATCAACGATGAGTCTTCAACGCACAAGAACTTGTGCTTGATAGAGATCTATAGGGTCATGTCAACAAGCAACAGAATATGCAAGCCACAAAAAGTCACCAAACACAACACAACACACATGGTAATGCCAATGTATATCAAACTACCATGATACAAGCTACACACAACATAAGCTCACACACGAGAAGCTAAGAATCTATTTTTGTATAAAGAAAGAATCAACCCAAGGATTCTCTTGCATCATTTTCCATATTGAAGAAATATTTGAGATTATTCTTTGCTACTTTAATCATCTTATGAGAACTAGTGATAGCTAGGCTATAGTCATATACTATCAAGATCACAATCTCCTCCCTTTCTCTTTGAGGTGGAGATTGGGATCATATGGATTCCTAGTGAGTCCATGACTTAGTAGATGCTCATCGGTTTTGATGTATTAGGCTCTAGAAGTTTTTTTTATATAATAGAGATATTTCATAAGTTTGCACAGTTTTTACCCACTTTTTGCTCGTGACCATGTATAGTATATCCCCAAGGTTGAGTCATATAGACTTCTTCCTTGAGATATTCATTGTGGAAAGAAATTTTAACACATATCTGATAAACTTGCTACACAAACTAAGTTACCATTGTTAAAACCATCCTAATAGTCTTGATCTTTGTAGTGGGGACAAAATTTTCCTCATAGTCAATGCCTTCCTTCTATGCCTAGCCCTTAGCCACAAGTCAGGCCTTGTACTTGTCAATGTAACATTTGATTTATATTTTATTTTGAACACCCATTTACCTTCAATAGCTTGCTTCCCTAGAAGAAGATTAATAAGTTCCCAAGTGTGGGGTTTCATCAATATTTGCTATTCTACATCCATAACATTTTTCCAAGATTATGCCTCAAGAGCTTGTTTCACTGTTTTCAATTCAAAATTTTGTAACATTAGAGCCAAATTTACTTCCTCACAAGTCTTGCTATGAGTTATTGGGCTTGAAGTAGATACATACAAAATTGTGTCTAACATAGCATCCTTCATGGTGGTTATATATCATTTGGGTATTTTGTGAATTATAGATGGGGACAAAGGTGGGGGTTGTCTAGTTGGAAACACATCTTCATTAGTTGCTTCTTTTTCATGTAGAATATCCTCAAAATTCTTCTTCACTCTAAAATATTTTTGGCGTTTGATTTCATGTAGTAGATGGTGAGAAAGATGTGCTACAACCATTTTCATCATAAAAAAGTACATATCCATTGATGTTCAATTTCTTTGTAGTTGGATCTAGAAGTTGATATCCTTTTGAATTTGAAGTGTATCCAAGAAAATAAAATTTCAAGGATTTCCCATCCAAAATTTTCCTTTGCACCCTATGTGCATAAAATTTGTACATCCAAACACCTATAAATGTGAAACGGAGGAATTTTACCTAGTTCATGATTCTTTAGAATTGATGTCATTTAGCACCTTTATGGGTTCTTTTTTTCAACAAATATACTATTGTATCGTTCATTTCTACCCAACCTATAAGAACTATATCTACATACTTTAACATAAATTGCACTATTTTCATGATGGTAAGATTACACCTCTTTGTAATACCATTTTGTTGAGGCATAAATGTAGTTGTCAACCATCCTTTGATCCCATATAATTTTATATATGCAAAGAACTCATTGGTGAATTCCCCCCTCAATTTGAGCAAATTGCCTTGAGAGCACAATCATACGACTGTTCTACAAGGGCTTGAAAATCTTGAAACTTCTCAAATTATTGAGCTTTTCTTGTTAAGTAATACACTCGCATTTTGTGTGTGATCAACCACAAGTAGTTGAAAGTATTGGGCATAATTATGAATAGATGTCATAGACGTACATAGATTAGTATGCACCAAATCCAAAGGGCTAGGGGCTCATTTCTTTGTTGGAGGACAAGGAGTCTAATATTGTTTCCTAACAAGATAGTTGGAGCAAATTTCTTCATGGGGGAAGTCCTTGCACCATGCTTCCTTTTCTCAATCAAAGAAGATATCCAAAACTAGGATGACCAATTTTTTTGTGCCAATATGTGGGGGATGAATGTGTGTTCACTCTTAGGGTCTTGTCTCCATGTGAAACATCTTACCAAATCCAAAGGCATGAGTTGTGACTTCCTGATTGCGAGGCTTGTGTCAAATAAGAAAAGAATTCTCATCATCATATCTATCAAATTCAACTTCCAAGACGTGCTCTATAATTGACTACTAAAAAAAGGTTATTAGAGATCCTTGTAACATAAATAAGCTTCATAAGTCCACATTTTTCATTTTTGAGTGGCTATGACATTACTAATGCTCTATGCTTCATAGGTTCTATCATCTCCAAGTGAAACTTGCCCATGCAAAGTCAGTGTGGTTTGGTTGACAAACCACTCCTTTTCTCCTATCATGTTTAGAAGCACTATAATCATCATACTATATTGGTTTTTCTAAGGTGGATGCTTATGTTTCTATATCATACAAAGTCTTTTTCATCAGTCACCAAGGAGTCTTCCTGCTTGTCCCCCTAAAATTTTTGTGGTGGCTTTTTCTTGCTTGATTCTCCATTTTCAAAGGATTTGTACTAACATTGTCCAAGGGTGTGCTCCTTTCTACAAATGATTTAATGAGTCACTTCTTTTGTGTAGATTGATTCTTTTGTTTTGGCTAGATGAACCACTCCAATTGTTGTTTCTTTCCTCATTGCTATGATGCAAGAGCTTGATTGTCTATGGAGGTTGACATCATGTTTTGAATTTCTTCTTCTTGTTGAAGTAAAAACATCAACTCTTCAAATATGGGTTTTTCGGTAGCCACATTGAGACAAGTAACACACATTCAAAGAGGAAGGAGGCAAAGGTATCAAGACAATTGGTACAAGAGAGCTAGTTGAGATGGTTTCCCCCAACTTATGTGTTTGAGAAAATAAAATAATAAGGTGGTAATTGTTAGAATAAAATAATAATATTACAATATAGATCATAATAACACTTCTCATTTCTACAACCCTTCTATTTGCCTCACTTACACTCTCCCAGTTGTGGTTTGTTGTTGCTCACATGGCTATGGGGGCTCCTAGTTTCCAAAACATTGTGGTTGATGGCACCACGAGGCTTGTGTGGGTCAAAAGAACAACTCCTTGGGGTGGTAGCTCTGGTGGACGTGGGAACACTATAGATACACTCTTCCTTGGTCCCTTTTGTTACTATTGTTTCTGGATACATCAATGGTAGGTTTGTAGCTCCTTGTTGTAATCTGATGGTTGCTAACATGGATGGGGTGATTCTTGCTTGGTCTTATGAGGCTATGGTTAGCTCTAAGGTTCTTGGTTCTTCTCGCCTCTCCTAGTGTGGAAATGTTTGGCCCATTCCTTGCTGACAATCCTCCTCAATTGTGGTTTGTGAGCAAGAAGTGATAGATAACAGGTTATTATTCCCATCAAAATTTGATTTGTAGATTTAATCATTTTTGGCCTTCTCTCTTGAACCTATATAACTAGGTTTTGGATTCTTGGAGGCCTCTCACTAGTGGCCCAATTAAACTATATCCATGTGCTAGGGTATTATTTATCACTGGCTGTCAATCTCTAGAGTATTTGGAGGTGGTGTTGAGTGGTAGGTTGTGGATGTGGGTTGAACATTCTCTCCCTCAAACCATGGTTTCCTTCTTTCAAGCCTATGGTAAAATTTCTCAATATTATAATAGTTTCGGTGAGGTTAACTAACCTCCCTCTCCATTTTTGGGATGATTCATATTTTGAAGATATCAAAAATGCTATTGACTACTTTTTGAATGTGGATTCCATTATGTTCGATATCGACCACTCTACTTTTTCCTATATCTTGGTGGATATTAGCATTTCCAAGGTTCTTCATGGGGATGTCTTGATGGTGGATGATGAGTAGCGAATTCAACTAATTGATTATGAGAGCATATTGTTATAATATAGATGTTATTTTGCTATTGGACATCTTGCTTCTATGCGTCCTCGATCTTGCTAGAAGACTACAAGATCAACTCCTTGGGGAAAGAATGCCCTCCTTAATCATTTGATTGTGGATACTTTATCCATCTCTACCTCTCTAGTGGATGAGATCCTTGTCCAATATCCTCATTGGTGGGTCACACTTATCTTGTAGTGGCATCCCCTAGGGTTGGTACAACTTAGATAACTTTATCATCCCTTGGTTTGGCTTCTCCATCAGAGCTGGTTCGAGCTATGGAGGTGAATTGTGAGGATTCTTGCTCTAGTTAGTAGATTCAATACAACATATGACATCTTTATTTAGACATTCTTCTTTGTGCAAGGAGACCTTGGTTGAGGTGGCAAGTGAGGGCTTCCTTCTCTCCTTGATTGGAGGAACTTGAAAATTGTGTGTCTTGGATGGTTGTCCAAGGAAGGAAGAGAGGTCTTCCTAAATTTGTTTTAGAATCCCATCCTTGGGTTAAGGGTGTGTAGATTGCAAGGAAAGGAAATGACATAGTGTAGGTAGGATGGATTATATAAGATTCTAGGCCCTTTCAAAACTTGGTCTAGTTTGATGTTTTGCTATTGGTTAGTAGTTGTTTCACTAACATTTGGATGTAATTTGGTTTTACAATCCCCTTACAACCTATTTACCCTTTAATAAATAAAAAAAACACTCCTTTATTATAAACAACAATACTAAAGGTATATATTTTTATTGTTTAATATGAGTGGTTCTATTTAAGTAACCAAGTGATTGGTTAGTGGGTGGTTGAGGTTGGGCATAATGTAACCAAACATGCCTTGTGAATCTATGATACTTAATTATCAATAAAAAATTGCTAATTGATTGCCTTAATTCTCATTTCTAATTAATTTTTTGGGAAGCATTGGTTGGAACAAAAGAAACAAATGGCAAGGAGAGCACTAGGTGACTTCAAATACTTTTGCAGCATTCCCTTCAATGTAGGAGATAACAATCTGCCTTTTTAGTCTCATTTTTTAATTTTTAAATTCAAACTTTTTATAGGTCATTGAGCCATTTATTTCTCTCTTTTGTAAAAATTGCTAGAGAAAATCCACAAATGTGCTACATATATGAGGTCAAGGACCAAGCTAATGCACATATTAAAAATTTCTATGACAATATGGAGGCCAAGTAAATTCCCATTTCAGATATGAATGACCAAACAATATAAAAGAGCTTCATAGGTGAATTTATGCTTGTGCATGGTTCTTAACCCAACCCTCTAATTCCTTGAGAATTTCAATCTTACTGAGGATGGGGATCTATAAAGTTCCGAAATAAATTTGAAGGTTTTTGTTGTAAATTATAATTAAAATTTTGGGAAGACTATTATATAAGGGAAAAATTTAGATAGACCATCAAAAGTTATATAAGATCATAGTAAAATATATATCCAACCTATAATATACTTTTTAAAAATAAAATACATTTTTACATTTAAAAGTCAACTTTAAACAAATAACCATAACAAAATATTGACTTGACAGGCATCAAATTTAAGCCTTCCGAAGTTAATATTGAGAAATCTTTCCTACCTTCCATCAAGGGTATGGTAGATATTTCTAGAATGTTCAAAACACAAAACATATAAACTTACTTTAAATCCTATAAACACCTATAGGACTAATCTTAGGAACCCCAAAGATGTGATGGATTCACTAAGCATAAAAGGTGTATATTTGATCCTTTACACTTGTGGTATTCCTTTATTGGAGAAACGAGAAGATCACTGCAAATCAGAGTAAAAGAACACCGTGCAGATGTAGAACATGGAAGGGATAAGAAATCAGTCCTTGCAGAACATGAAAGAAGAACTTAACATTATTGGCATGGGAAAAGAAAAGGAAAATTAAATTTTTATCTTTGGAGAGCAATTGGTCAATAGAAATATTGAGGAAGCTATCGAAAATGATTAATGCCCTAGGAACTTCGGTAGAGATGAGAAATGGAAATTGAGTCTCTCTTGGAAACCCATCTTTCATAAATTTAGCCAACCTTGGGTTATACCAACTTGCTGGTCCTTTCTTGTTTTTCCTTGTTTACACACTTTTACAGTCTTTAGATTTCTTTTTGTTTGCTTATGGTTTTACTTTTCACACCTCCATTGTTGGTCTTTTCTTGCTTTTTCCCCACCCACATTGTTTTGTTATAGTTATATTTTGAAAAATATTGTTATCAACTTTTTGCCAATCATATATATCTTGTAGCTCTTTGATAATCTCCATGTTTTTGTAGGCTCTAGGAAAATTCACCACCAACAATTCACTGCCAGCAAATTCACCTCCAACAATTCATTGCCAAAAAATCATCACCATGACAAATTCATCTTGTAGAAAATTCACCACCAGCAATTCATATCATATTATTGCTGGCAGTGAATCATATCATATTGCCAGCGGTGAATTTTCCACGAGATGAATTTGTCATGACGATGAATTGTTGGAGGTGAATTTGTTGACGGTGAATTTGTCTGATACCGTTTTTGTAACATTCGACCCTTTCTAGCCAACTTAGTCTTTTTCCTTTTTCTACCTTTTTCTTTTCTCCACCTGTCTCATATTTAATGATAAGCATCTCTATCTCTTTCTCCTCTCAAGCAATGACTTCGTCCATGATGACAAGCCATTATTGAGGTTGGAAACAAATATTTCTACGTAGCTGACTGTAGGAATCCATCTCACAAATTTGCACTGTGTACACGACTTATGCATGACAAAATTAATTTACTTCAGTAGTTTCACATTGTGACTACATAAAAGACTAAAATAATAGATGTATATAAGGGGCTCATCCCAAATAAATTGTGTAACTGATTTTTCATGGATTTCATGGACACAATATCCTCATATATGTTTCTCTCTCCTTCATGGACACAATATCCTTATATATGTTTTTCTCTCTCCTTCCTCTTGTCTGAACTAGTGCTTTTGACATCAAGAGTATTTCATGTGGCATGGAGTGATGCTTTAATGTGTTGGTTACAGAGGCGAAGATGAGGTGGTGTGCAGTGAAGTTTCAATGTTTATTCATGACAAAACATTTTGAGTGAAATTCAGAGCATGAATTATAAAGTGCTTTGTTAGATGTTTTGCATATGTCAACAACCCATTGGCAGGTAAGTCGAGGGTTATATAACCCTCAGAGGATTTGAGTGAGAGAGGGAGCGAAAAAAAAAAAGAGATTGAGAAAACAGAGTACACAGTGTGAAAATCCGTTAAAATCTAAACTGAGAAGAAGAAGGCACGTTGTTAACCTCAAGAAAGAGACGTTATGCCCAGAAATCCTGTGCCAAACGTCAGACAAGATCGATGTTCTGACCATTAACAAGCAACTTTACAGTCAATGACATTGCTCTCAACTAATAACACAAATAAGACAATTTTCTGCAAAGCAACAAATTCTGCATCACATTTTGACATCTTTGCTCAATTATACCAAAAGAAGAGTACGTACAAAATCCATCATCAATGTCTATGTTATTCCAAGATAGGCAGGATAGAAAAACAGAAATGGTATGAGAATGCAACTGCAGTTCCATCATAGATAGATCGAAACAGAAGGTTTCCAAGAAATCAAATGGTGTTTTTATTAGATTTTTAAAAAAGGCAACAGACACAAAACTAAGCATCCTATTCTTATTTATGGCTCTGTGAAAATTCACCACCAGCAATTCACCGCCAACAATTCACCGCCACGGCAAATTCACCACAAGGAAAATTCACCACCAGCAATTCATCATCACATTAACATTTTTAATATGTATTTCCAAGACTTCTGAATTTTTTTTTGCAAAAGAATAATTTTCACCGCATTAATAACAGAAATACAGACCTCCATTATTCTTTTGCAAAAAAAATTCTCCAGTCTTGGAAATATATATTAAAAATGTTAATGCGATGAATTTTCTGTGGTGGTGAATTTGTCATGGCGGTGAATTTTCTTGCGGTGAATTGTTGGCAGTGAATTGCTGGCGGTGAATTTGCCTGATACCCTTATTTATATTGCAGTCGACTTCTTATTAGTGGGAAATAAATTAGTAACAGATATTAAGGAGTAAACATAATAAATTCTGTCAAGGACTATTTACTAACTGTTTCATAGATCTGTTTTAAGTTTTAACTACTGAAAGAACATGTGCATATACAAGAGAGGGGAAACTAAAATTGTTTTGGTGGAGTGGAACAACAGTCATATGCTTCAAGAATGGGTTTCATAGAAAACGATCTTGTTTAACTTCTCTAAGATACATTTATTCATAAAAGATTTCTGGACATTGGTAGTTAAAAGCACTCATCAAAGCAATATGGTTCACTCAGAGGCTAATCAATTAGACTGTACATATCCTTAAAGCTCTTCACATATAGATCAACTTGCTTGCCCTAGTTACTGCGTCCTCTTCTTACTCCATTCAAGATTTAAAACCTAAAAGGAGCCTTTAAACTTAATCTATAACTAATGAAAGTACTAAGAGGTATAAAAGAGAAGAATTAGATATTGACACAGTTAATATTGATGGATTCACTTTTTCTTTAGGTTCTTACTGGTTTTGGGTTTAAGCTTGAACCAAGGTACCCACACAGAAGTTGTCTCTTGATACTTCTTGTATTCTTTTGTTCTGTATTTCTCAGCAGCCATCTTCCTTTCCACTAGCACCGTAACCCATGCCAGACAACATGTGTTAACAGCAGCTCCCAAAAATGTCCATCCTTGACCAACATTCCAAGCATAGATAACCAATCCCCACCACCAGAGCTGCTCTCCAAAATAATTTGGATGGCGAGAAAGAGCCCACAATCCCTCTTCAAGGTTGGGTTTCGTCGGTGCACCAAGCTCCCTTAGTAACTTGTTCTTGTGGACAAAGTTATAGAGCTGGGTATCTGCGAAATAGGCGAAAACAATGCCCATAGTACAGACCAAAGTAGCAAAGTAATCCAAAGCAGACCAAGGATGTTGGCTATTATGCACTGCATAGATTGGAAGGCAAACCCCAACAAGGAAAATCTGCATGTTTTCCACAACGGATATCATGTTAGCTTTCTTATGAGATGCACACTGAATCCTTTTTATCATTATTTAGAATTAAAAATATTATGACAGACCTCCTCTCCCCCCAACAAAACTTCACAGTGCACACCGTCCGCAATTGCAATACTAGTCAGCTATAACCAGGGTTGAGCTTTTTGGACCCTTGGAGAAATAATTTGTTTCAAGGCTTCCTAAATAATTGAGAATGAGATTCGTACTATTCTCTCCAAATAATCATGGTGTATTAGGACCTATTAGTCATCTAGATAGGAGAGAAGATTGATCAGCTTCTGACTGCTCACAGAATTTTCTGAAAAAAATGTAAGCAAATTAAAAAACGGATAAGGAATCAAAGCATTAATAGCATCTACTTCAAAAATGCCCCATCTAGAGCAACCCAAGATGCAAATAAGGAAAATTTTCAAACAACTCTCTCAAATTATTAACTGAAAATCTAGAAGATATAGTAAAATTTAACATAGGAATGCTGTAGTACATGATTTAAAGGAAAACTACTAGAACCAGCAACACCACAGATTCGGTAGCATGAAACTGTCTCAGCATAATGGCTCTGTTATTTTTCTGGGTATTAGTGATTGGGAGAGTAATGGGGAGTCTCTAGTACATTTGGATGGTTCTGATGAGAGTCAAGTGTGGAATGAAGATGTTGACCCTATGTTACACCAAGTTTCCAAGGCAGGGACAGCAGGGGATGTGGGAAAACATTCCCAGGATGGATTTTTCAGCAGACTGTTTTTAGGAGACAGAAGGGGATGGCTATTAAAAAGCAGGGAAATATAGTTATGAATGTTTCTGGATTTAACTGTGTCTCTGCTTCTTTGAATCATCATATTCATATACAAAATTTTAAAAATATAGGAAATTTCAAATATTCATATGATAACATTAATAAGGTAATCATCATATACATCATAGAACCTTAACACACAAGTTGAGAGCAGAATTGAGATTTCACATGAGTGGACACACAAATTAACAAAATTTCATTAGTTTCATTGTCAATGTGCATATGTATTAACCCATATTAATAACTCACATCTATATACTAAATTGAACTTGCTTACTGCTTGGAACCTAAGTCACAAGGTTCGAATTTGAGTTCGAGTTCGGCAACATTGAAATTCGGATGAAGTTCGGCAATGAAAAAATTCGGAAAAAAAAATTGGCATTAAATCGCCTTATATATATATATATATATATATATATCCACAAAATTGCCAAAATAGTTTAACATTGATAAATAGATTTGAAATCATTATAAAAAGATGACACATTTATAAAATATAAACCATAAGAAATTGCTGTGTGTTCATAATGACCAGTGAATCCCATTTTATAAAAAAAAAAATCGCAAACCCTAAAAATCAATTTACAAAACCCTAAAAAGCGGTTTCCAGTAATATATTTTAATGAAAAAAACCAGAAAAAAAATCGCAAACACTATAAATCGCTTTACAAAACCCTAAAAAGCAATTTTCAGTAATATATTTTAATGAAAAAAAACAATATTTTTTTCTGTACGAAGAAATTCAGCGAATTTCAAATAAATATTTCAGATTCGATAAAATTCAAACTCCATGCTTCAAGTTCGCCGAACCTTGTGACTTAGCTTGGAACAGTCAAATGTTCATTTCTTCTTATTCAAGTAGTGTATATATATATAAAGTATATAAAGTTGAATGTGCTGTGATGTCCCTGATCAAAAACAAAAAAAAAATTGTCTGCTGATTACTTTAGGTTACTAAGTTCATTTCAATTCATCCGCAGTTTAAGGAAAAAGAATCACTTGGTCTTAATCAGACAATAAATATTCAATGGTTCCATTTATTCAAGCCTTCAATAGTTTAAATAGACATCTTGTACAATTTCAGTTCACTGTCTTATACAGAAAAGTACAAGTCACTGCGTGGGCTTGATGTAGCAGATATGGAGATTGCCTATACTGAATGCTCCAAATGGGGTAGTAATCTGGTGTTAAAAAACCTTGCAGGGTTTGCTGTTGCTGATAGGAAATTACTGGTTACAGCGACCAGATTATGTGACCAGGTTTACAGCAGCAGTCTGGGACGAGATTTCCTGTGTAGTTCGCTGTGGTTGATTAGGTATGATTGAACAATGTCAGATTTCTTGCCTTGTTCAAAGTGCAGCGCTGAGAAAAACTGGCAGATCCGCCTGGGTGCAAAGGTTTGGACTGCCACCAGGAAACAACAACTGTAGGCCAGCAGGTGGCCAATGTATGGCCCTTTTCCCTTTAGATATCCTCCTTAACCTAGCACATCCACTTCCAGCTGTGAATTTGAAGGGGAAAATAGTAGATGATTTGGGTATGGTGACCTAGGTGACCTCTAAATTTCCACCTGCAATTATCACAAACCTCTGAGGCATCTTACACCAGCAGTCTGGAAAGAATTTAATCAACAAGTGGAAGGGGTTTTGTTTGTTAGCCTCATTTTGACATCACAAAATTTGAACTTTTTTGTGTCAAAATGATAATTATTGTCATGCATCGAACACCTTTATTGAGCTGATTCCAGTTGCAAATTGATAGTACCACTTGTTTCCTATGCTATTCATTGTCCTTTTCCCTCTTTAAAGTATCATATTTGATTTAATTCATGTGCAAAGGTTTTAAATTTTGAAAAAGAACCATCTTCCATTTCAGCCGAAGTCCTGGGAGCAATCACACATTGTGGCAAATCACAAAGGCAATTAAATTTGAAAATCCGTAAGACCTGGTGTAAAATACTTTTACAGAGGTGTCTATGACTTCATTTCACCTAATGGGTCAAGTTTTTATACAAACGGTCTTCTGGTTTGAGAGATTTTAAAACTTCAATTCTTTGGAAGGCTGTTTGTGGAAACAATTAAATTTGGAGTTTCGTAGCAGCTGGGGAAAAATGGTTTGCCAAGGAGGTTTCTGATATCATTATTGATAATGTGTCCGGTTTTCAGATCAACCCGCTTCCTATTTTTCAAGATATTAAAGCTTTAATTTTTTGCCAGCCAAGTTGCGGAAACAATTAAATTGAAAGTTTTAATAAATCTAGAATAAAATGGCCTAATGTGTTTTGTCATGATGGTATAATTAGCAATGTGGAGAAAACTATGTGGTTAAGTGCGCTTGAGCTGGAGTAGTACTGGGATGGGTGACCTCTCGGGAAGGCCCAATGCTTCACCTCTGTGAGCATCACCTAGATGCAATGAGTGTTGAGTGGACCATTCACTATCATGAGAGATGGGTTCCTATAAACCACTACTCATGAAACATGGGTCAATGAGTTTGACTCGTAAAAACTACACAGTTGAATCCTGATAGCAATATCATAATTTGACATGCTGTGGAAAAATACCTCCTACTTATCAATTGATGAGCTAAAGGGGCTCTATAATAAATGGTTCATAAGGCACAACACTTGCTGAAGGTTTTGCAAATGGGGTTGCAAGCTAAGTGGGCTTAACCTTGGAGAAAACTCTGTGGTTAAGCACACTTGAGCTGGAGTAGTACTGGGATGAGTGACATCCTGGGGAGGCCCAATGCTTCGCCTTTGTGAGCATCACCTAGATGCAATGAGTGTTGAGTGTACCATTCACTATCATAAAAGATGAGGTTGTGAAAATTCACAACCCACAACATAAAAGATGAGGTATGAAAATTCACAACATAAAACATGAGGTTCTGAAAATTCACAACCTGCAACATAAAAGATGAGGTTGTGAAAATTCACAACCCACAACACATCAAGCATGAGACAAGTTATGGGTTGCGAAAAATCACAACTCACAACCATAACTTAGAAAATGGGGTTGTTAAAATCCACAACCTCAATTATTTAAAATTCCACTTTGCAAAAGAATGAGCACTCAAATATTTAAGGAGGCTTTATGAAATTAGTTAAACACAGTCGCAGTAAAACTACGATATCTTCTTTTTTTCTTGACAAAATTTCAAGATTCAAAATGTTTCAGAAGTAGAAAAACAAAAGTATAAAACCCAGAAAAGTTTTGAAGAAATTCTAAGTGCTTTGTGAGCAGTGGAATGCAGATATCTGGCATGAAAAAGGTGTTGAGTTTATGTGATCAGATGTAAATGCACAGAGAATTAATTCAAGTCAGACAATAACACAGTAGGTACCCTGGGAAAACCCTCCACTTGAGGGAGAAAAACCCAGCAACAAAGATCCTCTTGTATATATAAAAATGACAACAATTATCTTTACAATGAGGCCAATCACAAGGCCAATATCCAGCATCAACTTTAGATGCAATAACAGAGGATAATCTGCTCTTCATTGTAATCTGCATCTGCACTTAGAGAGATTCGCAATCTGCTCTTGAAGGAATTCACACTAGAATGAAGGAATAATTCGAGCTTTCCTAATGATCTTTACAAGGAGAGAAGATATCTCTTATAAATACATGACTATAAGAGTTTTCACAAGGTCGGCCTCAACATAAGTTACAATTTGAGCAAGTCGGCCAAGATATAATTTACAAAGAAGGTCGGCCCAGAATAACAAATATAATGCATGCCTTTTTACTAGAGGTCGGCCTATAACCATGCATTAAATATCAGCTCAAGATGAATTCATATCTTTTCATGTCGGCTATGAAGATGAGCATAATACAAGATCATGAATGTAAATTGAATAGCCAACGGCTATCTTCAATTTATGTCTTCCAAGAAAATGCTAAGCTGGAAGGAGCTACCGAAGCTGCTAATGCATTAACAAAAGGCACAATTCATTTGTATGCATGTGAATTGTTTGACAGAATGCCTTGGAAAAATATAGCTGAATGGAATGTCATGATTGCTAGTTGTGCAAAGAGTGATGCAAAAGCTTTCTAGCAAATACATTTGGCAGATATTAAACCAAATCACAAACCTCAGACATGTAGAGAAAAGAAAGTGTGTGGACTATGGTCTATTATGGAACTAGAATATGCACAAATTAAATCTATTTAAAAAAAAGGAAGCTTTTGAGATCTTCAAAAGCTGATATATCTGGAGGTGTAATGCTAAATTCACAACCTTTGTCATCCATTATATGTCTCAATCTCACAAATGCATGTAGAGGGAAGATTTGGTGCTGTTCACAGAGACATAGTGACAAATGAGTAGAAGATAGCAATAAAGCATTTGTCAGCTTACTCCAAACAAGGACGTTGAGAATTTCTATGGGAAGGAATTATTTAAAGGAATCAAAACTCCAATGAAGATATTGTTTATGATGTTTTATTCAAGTTGCAGCTGAATGAAGGAAATGTGGTGCCTAACTCAACAAACTAATAACATGGACTTTCTTTGAAGTTATAGTTTCTAGTTACCTTTTTAGAAAAGTGACTTATGTCATTCCTAGTAACTAAAGGTTGGAAAATGAACCTTATTTCCGAAAAACTGATGAAAATCCTAACTAAATAAGGTTTATTATTTTCAAACTCATTGTATTTCAAAAGTAGTTGAGGTAGATACTAGATAGTTATAGGAAGGAAGACTATAATATTAGGCTATTTACATTGTAAAGGGGACTCTTAGAGAGAGAAAACTTTGAGAAGAGCTTTTTGGAGAAATTGTATGAAGAATTTTGGTTTGACACTTTGTACCTAAGGGTTTTTAGAATTGTATAATCTCATAAAGATAATGAAGAAATGCATTTTGGTTCATTTGTTTTAAATGTGTTCCTATGTGTAATGTCATAAAATTGCACCCCATGGCAATTTCACATTTGTGAATTTGACCCTTGCATTTATGGCGCCTAGCCTCATTTATGACAAGAACCTTATGAGTTCGAATTTCGCAATTTCAACTCCATAAGGACCAATGATGAAGCGACAACAGTCCACCACCTCGTTTCTCATTAAACAATGAATTGGACGCCTGTGCGGCGCGTGGACGTCCGCGCGACACGCTAGCGTCCCCATACTTTCACGAGTTCAAACGAGGAATCTTGGAATCCTTGACCCGTGACACGTGTCTCTATGGTAGCATTCCAAGAGTAACGGCTCTTCCCACCCATGCAGTTGAACAAAACTTTTCTTTTCACTCTCATTCTCATTCATTCTATCACTCTCTCATCCTAGCTTTCTCTTCTCTTTTCCATCTCATTCTCGGTGAAGCTCTGCCAGATTGAAGTCTCTCCAACAGCCAAAGCTTTCTTGCAAGCTCTCAACATTGTGTCTATCAAGCCAAGAGGGAGCCACAGACTATTGGTAACACTCTCTTGATTCTTGTCTATTTGCTAGCACTTTATCTATTGTGTCTTTATTTCGTGATATGGGTCCTCCTTGTGCATGGTTCGCTTTTATCACTTTGTGTCTTTATTTCATGATACAAGTTCTCCTCCTGAGTGGCGTTTACTCTTATCACTTTGTGTCTACTTTTCTTTGTGTCTACTATTCTCTCTATCTATCTGGTGGTCCGTGGAGGTGGGAACACCAAAATGAGGGTTTGACTATTACAATCCCCGATACTACCCCAACATTTTTCCTCATTTGCCTTGTGTGTAGGTTGTTCGTGCAGAGCGTTGCAAGAGGCCTCGAAGCGTAGGACCTTGTGTGAGTCGGTTCTTTGCCCTCCTTGTCATTTATCTGCATTTTCGTATTCCATTAATTCAACAGGTTAAACAGACCTCAGATCTAGAACGGTTAGTTGATCCTTTGAAGTTCTGTCTAGAGGTTTAGTGCTCTGTCTGTACAGGACGCCACCATGCCGCTAAGACTTCAGCACGCCGTGTTGACGTCTCACTCCAGCATTGCCGTCCTCTAGCCAAGAACTTCTCCTTCTATCTTAGAAATCTTAGTGATCTGCTCTTTCGGTCCCCGAAGCTGTTTGTCTGTTATCACTCCTAAAACTCTGCTTTCGATCTATTTCTTGCAATCTCTTTCATCTTATTCAATTCATTAGGTAGTTTGAGGTAGTTTAGGGTAGTTTGTTCCTTGGGGCTCTCTTGGTAATCAAGAGACTCGTGAGCAGAAAATCCCCCTTCTCTACACTATGTTATTATTACCGATTTCTTGTATGTTAAATCAATAATCTCTCTATGTGACTGTGCAAACCATTGGTAATCTATGAAATTTATGTAATGAAAAACATTCATATCTTGGTATCTTGGTTTGAATGTGTTGAAGTGGCCTAACTCTTCATATGTTGAGGTTCATCATCTTTTTTTCATCATCATTGCACATCAAAACATATTTTGTGGTAAAACCCTCTTGTAGTTTGTCATATCTTGTGAAGTTGTAGTTGGTATTCGTATGTCTACCACTAGGGTTATTGTTATTCAAGTTTCTTTAGTTTTTCCCTTTTCCCTTATGTACTTTTAGGTTAAAAGTACACAAAACCCTAAAAATCCCCATCTTATGAGTGACCTGCTCCTCTCAAATGCAGAGGAAAGTTGTTAGTCCAGTAACAACTTCTCCAACTGTTGGAATATTTGTCACTGCCTGTTGGGCGAGTTACTTTGAAATCTGCAGTGACAAATCTGTTTACCAACAGATTTTTGGCAACTCACTAGGGAAATGAAATGTTGGTGTATTTTCTTCCTTGGAAATCTAAAGGTTCCTTCCTCAGAATGAAGGTTGGTGACTCTGTCTGAAAGAGAAATCCAAAATAATGGTTTGGTATAAAAGAATTCGGAGCTGTAACTCGCAGTTGCTTGAATCAGAAAGTGATAGTGATAGTGATGATGAAGACTATTCTTTATCTATGTACTCATATAAGAAAAATCAGGTTCTTGATGAACACAAGCAAGTTGAATTCTTGAAGAGCTTCTATGGTGGCATGCAACTGGTTTTTGATAAGGTACGTCCTTCTCTATTTCAAACTTTGCAAAGTATTGAAGAAAAAGATGGAAAAGAGACCCATTTTCTTGATCGTGATCATTTGCCTGAATTAGTGACGGACAACAACAATAATGGAGAAAATGGTCCTTTTGTATCTGTTGCTCAAAGAAATCAAACTCTTGATGATTCTAAGCAAATTCAGTTTTTGAGAAGCTTCTATGGTGATATACAAATTGCTCCTGACAAAGTACATCCTTCTTTGCTTCAGAAATTGCAAAAGATTGAGCAAATGGATGGGAAAGAGAATTATTTTCTTGTTGATGAACACATTTTTGATGAAATGTCTTGCAATCAAATGATTGAAAGAGGTTCATTAGAACATGCATATGTCAAGAAAGATGAAGTTGTTATATCTTCTCATAAGAATGCATGTCAAGAGAATGATCAAGAAAAAGTGACGGTGATAGAAAAAGAAGATTGCATTGGAGCATGTCATCAACACTGCAAAGATTGCAACAGCGAAGAAAAAATCTTTGATCAACTTGAAAATAAAGAGCTTGAAGAAGAGACATCAAATGTTTTCCAGACACACATGCAACCCAAGCTTGAAGAGAATGATAAAGAAAAGATACATCTAGAAGAATCTCATGAAGTTTTCATTCCTAGTTGGTGTCTTGAGGCTTTTGATGATGATTTTCTTTTCGAGGAGGATATTTTTATTCATTCATCACCAATCATTGAAGAGGAGATTTTTGTTAATGAAATCAAAGACTCAACAACTATTGAACAACTTTTCACTGCTATGACTAGAAGAGAGGCAAGCACAAGGGAAACCTCACAAGTATCTTCTTTTCCTTCAGAAATGGGGGCCTTTACCTTTGAGAATAAGGATGAAATTTCATTGAGTTGTACAAGTGACAGAGAATTTAAAGATCAGCTACAACTGAAAGAAGATGAATCATCAAGTGTCCATTCTTTGTCATACATGCAACCTGAATATGAAGCATTTGAATTTATTGACGAAGATTATGATGAGGAAACATTGAGAAGGAAGGTAATAAATTGCCTAACTTTTGAATCTTTTCATTTTGAAGACATATTTCTGGAAACTCCTAAAGCTGCATGTCAATTTCCTATGTCTTATAGTATTGTTTCAGCATATGAAATACATGACAATGAAACAAAGAATGAGGTAATGGGTAATCTAATGAAGGAGTCCAACGGAGTTAATTTTCATGATGCCTATGTCCCAAGTTGGTGCTTGGAAGCTTCAGATGATGATTTCCTCTATGGTGAAGATGTCTGTCTTAATCCTTTGAAGTTTTCAGAAGGAAGCATTCCTACAAATGATTCTCAAGATACAAATGTGCTATCCTCTTCTTCGCTTTCATATTCTATGGAAAAGAATTCTCTGAAATTCTCATGAAAAAAGAAGAAGAAAATATCATAATAAAAGATGACCTTATGCTATTGGAAGCCGATATTCAAAAACAGGATTTAACATTTGCATCTGCACAAGTTTCTTCACATTGCAAATTATATGAAAGTTGTCTGATTAGTGGGTTAATTTCTTTCAATCTAGACCATCAGAAGGATCTTCAGATAGAGAAAGTCAGTATGCTCAGCATGATGTCAGAACACATGACCAACACTATACAAGGCAGTGCCAACATGATTCAGGAGAGCTCAGAGATTTATGATGAGAAATAATTGTTTGGCCTGTTGTTAAGAATTTTTTTTTCATCTCATATGTTTAAGTACTGCCAATCTATTGAGTTCACAACTGTTACACAAGCACATGTCTCTTTTTCGCATTGGTGTCTATTTCTCTCAGCCTGTTAATGGATTTGTATGACCATCTTGGCTCAGCCTAAGGTAGGGGTACCTACCATGTACATATTTTAGGTAGTAAGTTTTTGTTGTGTCTGTCCCATTTTTGGCATGTGTCAGGTTTCTCCAATAAATCTTGTGTTCTTTCCCCTTGATTCTATCGCCTAATGGTCAAGGCACTAATCCTTTGTAGAGTTATGGGTTCATCTTGTGTCCTTTGCAGTCTTTGTCCCCAATCAGGTCTAGCTATTAGCCTTGTTTTGACACAAAATTTAAACTTTTTTGTGTTAGAATGATAAGTGTTGTCATGCATCGAATACCTTTCTTGAGCCAATTCTAGTTGCAAATTGATGGTACCACATGTTTCATATGCTATTCATTGTCCTTTTCCATCTTCAGAGTATCATATTTGATTTAATTCATGTGCAAAGGTTTGGAATAGAGTAGCCGGACATGCCCCTGCCCCACCCCGGGCATGTGTATCCTCATATCCAATACAAATACTTGTGTGATATGCCATGGATACACATTGGATACCGTACCCATAGTTTACATACTCTCTGAGTAGCCGAGTAATCCCCAAAAAATTTGCATGCCAAATAATTTCTGCTTTTACTCGTGGGCAGTATGTAGATGGATTTTCTCCCGTCAAATTATCGAGTAATCGCCAATAGCTCACCAAAAACCCACAAACCTGGCATGTTTGTGTGTGTATAAATATGTCTATGTGTGTATATGCATGCAAACTTGGCATCCTGTGCATGTTTATAGATATGTATGTGTTTACAGTGCAGTCCTGAGTATACAAATACATAAATATCCACACACATTTGCTGATTATTTGCCGAGTATTTGCTGAGTTTTTCCCAAGTCAAAATTGTTAGGCTTGCCGAGTACTCTTTGATTCCGAGTATGTAAACTATGACCGTACCCACATGTGCCCAAAAGACCTTGATTTTCCAGCCGTTTCGGATACTATGTGATTTGATTTTCAAAAAAGCTGACGTGAATCTTCCAAAATATTATCTTAAAAAACTTCAATCATGCAATTTTTTGTTTTGTTTTGTATAAATAAAACCTACACCAAATGAGGAAGACAAATGAAATGTTTTTCTATTACAGCAACCCATTTTTCCAAGTCTTCTTCCAATACAACTCTACTATTTTTTTGGTGTTTTAATTTTTACAAATTTAAAAGAGTTAATTATTTATAATTTTATATTTATATTTAATATTTATATTATATTGTTTAAATGTTAGAGATTTAAAAATAAATAAAACTTATTCTTTAAATATAAATAAAATTTATTAATATATATTTAACTATTTATTCTTTACTAAATTATTAGTATTTGAATTTTAATATTATTTTAATTTATATTTTCTTATTTGCTTTTAAAGTAATGAAAATCTCCTCTAATAACTTAGAAAATATATGTGTATGTTTTTTCATGAATGTTGTATCCAGCTGTATCCATATTGGGGGTCTTAAAAATTGGCCGTATTCGTCTCCGATACCATTTCCATATCTATATCCGTATCCGTGTCCATGCAACTTTGGTTTGGAATTTTGAAAAAGAACCATCTTCCATTTCAGCTGAAGTCCTGGGAGCAGTCATATAGTGTAGCAAATCACAAAAACAATTAAATTTAAAAATCTGTAAGACCTGGTGCAAAATACTTTTATAGAGGTGTTTATGACTTCATTTCACGTAATGGGGCAAGTTTTTAGATCAAAACGTCTTTTGGTTTGAGAGATTTTAAAACTTCAATTCTTTGGCAGGCTGTTTGCGGAAACAATTAAGTTTGGAGTTTTGTAGCAGCTAGGGAAAAATGGTTTGTCAAGGAGGTTTCTGATATCATTATTGATAGTGTGGCCAGTTTTCAAATCAACCCGCTTCCTGTTTTGCAAGATATTAAAACTTTTATTTTTCGCCACCAAGTTGTGGAAACAATTAAATTGAAAGTTTTAACAAATCTGGAATCAAATGGCTCAATGTGTTTTGTCATGATGGTATAATTAGCAATGTGGCAAGTTTTTAGCAAAAAACATGAAGCTAGTTGAAAGTTATGGCTATTCCTTTCATCAAAAAACTTGTAAAGTCAATAAGCAGGTTTCTAGATTAAAATCCCGTATTAAAATCATGATTAAAATTTGTCTTTGGTTCATGGAAGTTGCAAGAATAATACTTGATGATGCAGTTGTTGCCATGAGGTTGGTAGAGATAATTTTTCATTCTTAAGTGCTGAAATTTTTGAAGCTGCTTGTAATGAGTAATTTTTCATTGTTTGTCAATTTTGGGCACTCTTGTGCTTTCATCTTTGTGCATTCACCATTGGCATAGGAGCTACTTTTTTATGGGGGGGATTTATAGTCTCACTCTTTCTCCCCTATTGGGGGGTTATTGATTGTATATTTGTGATGGATTTAGTCCTCGGGGGTTCATATTAAGTCCTTAATCTATCACTTAAACATGTTTTCTCTCTTTTGGAGAGGGGTTTTTCTCCTTTATTCCATTTGTGAGAGATCTTTTATACGTGGGTACCTAACAAGGCCTTGTTTCCAACACCCATCTTTGCATTCTTGCATTTGTTTGTGTTCCTCCCTAAGTTGCACTTAAGGGGGTTGTCGGTGTGAATGTGGTATATTACCTAACTGGTTCTCATCTAAGTCCTATTCACACTTAGTTAAATTTACATAGGTCACTTTTAGATTATTTAGTTTTTGTGTTTTATGTCATATGATTGTGAAACTTGTCATAGTCCTACGTTGTCCTATCTTTTCACCTTGCCTATATAAACAAGGCTCTTCTTGTACATTATGTATCATATTGCATTGTATAATCTAGCAATTCATTTCTTGCAACTGTCTTGTGGATGGTTGTATTTGGTTTTGCAAGTGATCCTAGCTACTTGAGTTTGTTTGTGACTCTTACATAGATGAACCCCATCTATAAAGGACAATAGCAAATTCAAAGACAGCAACAAAAGACCACATTTCTAGAGTCAATAGGTGAAAATGATCATTATCCACAGGAGAATATCTTCCAAACAAAGTGCACGACTAAAGGTAAGTGTTCTAATATAATTATTGATTGTAGGAGTATCGAAAATATGGTTTTAGAAGAAATGGTTCAGAAATTCAATTCATTTCACAACAAACACTTGAGTTTTGTTAGTGTTGTAGCCGCGGGAGATATTTTCTCCTAATTATATCTTGCTCAAGGCAGGTCGGCCTTCATCTTTTATAAATAAAATATATTTGATCTAGGTCGGCCCTAGAGAGAAGGCCACCTAGTTGGTATTTATAGAGGATGGAGTCCTCTCATTTTCTCATCAATCAATTCACTCTCCAATTCGCATCTTCAGCAGCAGCAGCAGTTCACCTCCTAGCAGCAAACTCGATTCTAAGAAGTGTCATCTTTTGTATTTCACTTCAAGGAGAAGTGTCTCCATTCATTGTATTAAACTCGGCCTTGTGTAGGGCCTGATTTGTATGCAGTTTTCTGCACTTTTCTTTTGATATATAAGAGAATATTGTTGTTGGGTTTTTCTCCCTCAAGTAGGAGGGTTTTTCCAGGGTAAAATATTGTGTTCATTGTCTTTGAGTTGTGTTTCTGCTTATTGCATTTCTGATCTAAAAAAACCTAACATGGTATTAGAGCAGGCTTAGAAAAGATCTAATCAGATTTATCCAAGCATTCTTCATTAAATATCATTCCATCAATTGCAGATTTGGAGCATACTTAGAAGCAGATCTAAGGTGTTTTTAAGAGCAGTCTTGAAGGCAAATTTTTTTAAAGACCTAAAGGGCAGACCTTGAGGCAAATTTTTGTAGACCTAAAAGATGTATTGCGGCAGGCATAGGGTATACCCAGCCACCAAGCATTGGCTGTGTGGGTTGTACAAAGGCAATCGCCATGGAGGAGTTTGTGGGTTGTACTCAAGGCAAGAAAAGACAAAGAAGTGTCGATAAATCAATAAAGGAAAGACGTCACTTGAGGCGCAGCCTTATTTCAGGAACAAAGGACGACATCTGCTTTTATTGGAGCATGAACAATGAAGGGGTCAATGCTTCCAGGTTCTTTATGCATTTGAATATATACTGTATTTTCATTGCCAGCTCCTTGTAATCAGCATCAGTGATAATGTACAGTAGTTTGCTGACTAGAGCAGCCTTTAGTAATTGCTATCTCTTGAAAATTAAGGGAACCGCTGTCATTAGAACCTTTAGTTGTATTTGAAATGTTATGAAGTTTAGGCTTCATACCAAATGTTCGTTAAAATGACCATGACTGTAGCTGCTCATTAGACATCATATATTCAGGAGATATTGCACTTGCCAATCTATTTTTTCATTTCCACTCAGGCTTGCACATTTAGTTAGAAGTATTTGGAGGTCTTATGCATCACCAACTTCATACAAATCCAAAACAAACAGAAGAGAAAACATTTAACAGTTGGGAAGAGACTACAAGACAAGCATTTGACTGCATCTATAGAATTGTCCAACATAAAGAGATAAGTATTTTATGTTTGTACCTTTGAATAATGATCATAAATTTTATGTAATTGATAATAATTCATGCAATAACATTGGGAATAGTGAATCATGTATGCTTCTAGCATTGGTATGTATATTTCTCTTCGGGGTAGTTTGATTCTATGAACTATTATTAATCTCTCTAAAATGCAAGACGAATCAAGGAGCAAAAGGATGATGAGAGATTGCATAAGGAATTCAAGGGAGGAAGAGCTTGATGCATCCTGTGAGGAAGTCATGAACAAACATGGAGACATAGCTTGTAGCCTTGGGATTGAGTTGGTGGCGCATAACTCTCATGATTCTTCACTAGAGACATCTCTCGAGGGAACAAGGTTGGGTCAGCCTTGGATGGAGAGTTTGCATCAACAAAGAAGTTTGAGAAAGATGAAGGCACTAAACAACGAAGAACTTATACAAATTGTCATTGTGATCAGTTACTTCGAAGAGGAGGGAATGACATTCAGAGGGAGTTAAATTCCGAGAATTCAAAGCACGAGTTGAGAGCATGTTCAAGAAAAGGATTAAGGTTCTAAGATCAGTCAATGGAGGGGAGTTCACTTCCAGAAGATTTCTTTGCAATCTTTGAGGCAGGGATCAAGAGGGAGTTATGTGACTCACTGAAAAGAAGTGAAGGTGTCAGCTAAGTGGGTTGTAGTGTTGCAAGGCCAGGTGCTAAAGTCCTTGGAAGACCTCTTTAGCTATAGAGAACAAGACAGTCAATCTGGATTTGAAATTGGTAGCTCCGCAAACCTATTTAGAATGGGGTGATCTGGGATGAGGTCAAGAAGGACAGTCCTGAACTCTCGCAAGTCAGTAGTGCCAGAGGTGTGTGTTGGAAACTGCTCCTCTAAGGCAAGCATTGCAGGCAATCTTGGACGAGGAGGTCAGGAGGTTGATGCAAGTACTTGGAGCTTCAAAGGGAGTCACATTATCATGAAGATTTGTTGTAATGTATATTTCTCTGAGACGGAGAAATATGAGGTGAAAGCCCTTGTAATGTATATTTCTCTGAGACGAAGAAATATGAGGTGAAAGCCCTTGTAGTGTATATTTCTCTGAGACGAAGAAATATAAAGTGAAAGCCCTTGTAATGTATATTTCTTTGAGACGGAGAAATATGAGGTGAAAGCCCTTGTAGTGTATATTTCTCTGAGATGGAGAAATATGAGGTGCAAGCCCTTGTTCATTTCTGAGGATGAGACGTCATGTTGAGAGACTCCATGACGACATCACGTTGAGAGACTCTGTGATGAACCCTTGTACATCTTTGAGACAGATGTATTTTTCCACACATGGGAGTAGCCATTGTGGACATCATGTTGAGAGACTCCATGACAACATCACGTTGAGAGACTCCGTGATGAACCCTTGTACATCTCTGAGATTGAGATGTGTTTTTCCACACATGGGAGTAGCCATTGTGGATGTCATGTTGAGAGACTCCATGACGACATCATGTTGAGAGACTCCGTGATGAACTCTTGTACATCTCTGAGACTGAGATGTGGTTTTCCACAAATGGTTGTAGCCATTGTGGGTGTCATGTTGAGAGACTCCATGATGAGGATATTTGGAAAAATACCTCCCTAGCTAAGAGGGAGTGTTAGTGTTGTAGCGGCAGGAGATATTTTCTCCTAATTATATCTTGCTCAAGGTAGGTCAGCCTTCATTTTTTATAAATAAAATATATTTGCTCTAGGTTGGCCCTAGAGAGAAGGTCACCTAGTTTGGTATTTATAGAGGATGGAGTCCTCTCATTTTCTCATCAATCAATTCACTCTCCGATTCGCATCTTCAGCAGCAGCAGCAGTTCGCCTCCTAGCAGCAGACTCAATTCTAAGAAAAAGTGTCATATTTTGTATTTCGCTTCAAGGAGAAGTGTCTCGATTCATTGTATTAAACTCGGCCTTGTATAGGGCCTGATTTGTATGCAATTTTCTGCACTTTTCTTCTGATATATAAGAGAATATTGTTGCTGGGTTTTTCTCCCTTGAGTAGGAGGGTTTTCCCAAGGTAAAATATTGTGTTCATTGTCTCTGAGTTGTGTTTCTGCTTATTGCATTTTTTATCTAAAACAAAAACTAACAAGTTCATATAATTTATCTTTGTTCAGGTCATGAATTTATAATCAACAAGAAATGCTTGGTCTCATTTCAGATTGGTCCTTAAAAAGATGATGTGTGGTGTGGTGTTATTCCAATGGATGCATCCATGTGTTGTCTGGGAGGTCATGGCAGTATGATTCAAGTGATGTCCATGATGATAGACACAACAATAACAATGTTTTAAAAATTGTAAAGAAAACAAGTTATTGCCTTTGAAGAGTGAGAAGGTACAAAGGTTATTACTGTTATTAGCCAATAGGCTTGTGGATGAGTTGTCCAAGACACAAGAAAGTTGTGTTTACAGTAAAGAAGGCGAGAAAAGAAGACAAATTGAAGTTATGTCACATAAGGTTAAGAAATTGCTGACAACACAAGGATATAACTCGAGAGTTGATACTAGCAGGTTTACCTCCTTACAGAGCTATTGAAAACCAGATTGATTTGGTTCCTGGGGAAAGTTTGACTAATTTGACAACTCACAGGTTGAGCCCAAAAGACAATTAAGATTTAAAGAGGCAGTTTTCAGATTTGCTATAAAGGGAATGGATTAGGAAAAGCCTTAGGTCCATGTGCTGTAACAAGTTACCAACATTCATCATTCAAAAGGAGGATTGATCTTAGAGAATGCATGTGAATTCAAGAGCTTTTAACAAAATCACTATAAATTATCAAGGAGGATATGCTTGGTAGTTTAAGTACAGAAAATTGTTTTTTTAAAGAATTTGAAAATTGAATATCACCATTCTAACATCTTAATAGAAGATGAGTGGAAAACTGCCTTCATAAATAAAGAGGGGTTGTATGAATGATCGGTTATGCCATTTGGGCTGAATAATGCTACATGCAATTTTATGATGTTTATGACTGGGATCATTAAACCATATCTTAGGAAGTTTGTTATCATTTCAATTGGTGAGTTTCTGATTTTTAGCCGGTCTAAAGAAGAGTATTTGAGATACTAAGAAAAGAAAACTTAAGAAAAGTTGTGGGGTACTAAAAATTTGTTCTTTCTTCAATGACAATCTTGTATATTTGGGTTTTCTCATTTCCAAAATGAAGCAGAGATGGATGCCGAGGAAGTTAAAGCCATCCTGAATGGCCCATATCTAAGAATGTCTTTAAGGTGAGAATTTTCTATGGTTTTGTGAATTTCCATACAAAACTTATCAGAAACTTCAGTGGGGTAAATGTGGGCCTGCTAGATTGTTTGAATGAAAGATAGTACAAATGGATTGATGCAGCCCAAAGAAGCTTCGAGTTATGAAGAAGAGAGTTAATTTAGGTTTGCATGAATTGTCTGATTTATGATAGGATTCCATATCTTGATTACTTCCTGCAAGAAAGTTATTTATTCCAAGGTAAGCAACTTTGTATTCCTGAAAGTTCACTGAGGGACAATAGTGAAGATTTAGGTGGTCATTTTACCCCAGATAAAATTCATGCCATATTGGAATAAAGGTAATATTTGTACTGCTCTAAAGAAGGATATTTTTCTATTTGTAAAAAGTGGCAGAATTTATCAAGTGGCTAAGGATGATAGCCTAAGTGCAAGATTATATTCTTCTTTTCCGACTCCAAATAGGCCATGTGAAGACATAAAAATGGACTTCGTATTGGGATTGCCTCGCACTCAAAGACATTTTGATTTTAATTTGTGGTTATTGACAAAAAACAATAATGCAATTAAGGTTCCTCAAATAATTTTCAGAAAGAGAACAAGGTTGCATGGATTACATTAAACAATTGCTTCAGATAGAGGTATTAAATTTCTGGGTTATTTTTGGAAAATTTTGTAGAAAAAGTGAGGCAGAATATTGCATTTAGTATATCTTATCACCCTTAAATTAGATGGAAAGCTGAAGTTGTGAATAGGTAGTTGGGAAATTTACTAAAATGTCAAGTAGGAGATTAACCAAAGCAGAGGGATTTAGTGTTATCTCAAGGTAAATTTGCCTACAATAATTATGTGAACAGAAATAAAGATTATATTCCATTGCACATTGTGGATGGAAAGAGCCCTAAGCGAGCTATATATCTTGTTATTTTGGCAATTGATGAAAGAAACAGTGATGTTGTGGATGCCTTTGCTAAACAGATCAAGAACTTCATTAGGAGGTCATCAAGGACCTTGCAAAGTGTAGCCAGAAATATAAGAGGGATGCAAGACATTTGAATAAGGATGGGGATAGAGTTATGGTGCATTTCAGAAATATGCAATTTCCTTAGGGGGAATACAATAAATTAAAATATAAAAAGATTGGACCTAGCAGGATTTTGAAAAACAAAAGTGGCAATGCCTACAAAATTGAATTACCATTACCACATGAACTAGACATTTCTCCAATCTTGTATACTTTGATTTGTATTCATATTATGAAGATGAAAGTGCATATGGACAAGGCGAAGAAGCAATTGAGTGACAACAACAATTGCAAAGTGTAAAACCATGTACATTGAGAAAATCTTAAACATGAAAGCGCTTCACCTTGAAAAGCATCATCAAAAATGATACTTGATCAAATTGAAAGGAAAATCTGAAGAGAAAAAGTACATGGATTTCAGAACACAAATTTCAAAGATTGGTTGACCTGAACAAGAGTGTTCGACTTTTCCAACATAAGGAGGATAATGAGGGGCATCCAAGGACCATCTTCAGGATAAACAATAATTCAGAAAAGACCAATAGGAATACAGGGATCTTTTGTTAGTTCAGGGTCATTCTAAATTGAGGACCAAGAGGTTATTTAATGCAGTCTTAGACCAAGGTTCTCAAATCTGATTTTCCTTTACTTTTGTCTAGTCTGGTCCATGTAAAGACCGTAGATGACATGATAAAAAATTAAATGTGCGTTTTGTTGGATTTTGTGTAATTAGTACATAAGGAAGTTAAGGAGTAGCAGCAAGTAGGAAGCAGAACTAGAATTTGTTAGGAAGGTTGGAAAGTAATAGAGATAAGCCATGTAGTTTCTTTATAACACGTCTAACAAATATGTATTGTAATTTGAAAAAAACTTTGCTGTTCCAGACTGCAACTTATTTATCATAAAAATTCCTAATTTCTTTAATTTCTAAAGTGGGTTGGCTCCATATTCATGTTCCTCTATAATTGTGTTCGATTGCAGTATTTTTTCAAGAGCCTCTGAGTGCAGATAATAGGGGTTTACGGGTCTATTGCCCCATCAGTACAGATGGATTATCAAGCCATGCTTATCCATTGACGTACAGTCCTGATACATGCATTTCAGTAAATTATAAATGTAGTTATCGTTCCAAGCACAAAAAATTGTTGCAAGTCATGGACCTTGGTAACAGTAACAATTCACACAGTTCAGTTCAGGGCAATGCTTTTGATATCAGTACTGCCAACTGCAGTTGTGCGTATCCAAGATTTTGACAGATGTTGATTTGGCAAGAAAATAGGAGTTAAAAGTGCGAGTGATGTTCATTCTCCTGGCTTTAGTGTTACATTTCGGAGACTTGGACATGAGGTTTCAATTGCAGTTGCACATGGTTCTCATAGGCTTCCATCAATGCCTGGAGTCCTGAAATTAATACCAATGCTGAGTCTGCTGCCAAAAACTCTGAAAATGACTTGGACGGGCAACATGCTAATTCTTCTGTTCATTCAGGTTTTAATGCTGAATTAGGAACAGGGGACCTCTTCTAGGGTACTGTCTAAAAGCTTTTTATTTTTGTTCTCCAGATCTCTCTAATGGCTTTATTGATTGAAAAGTTGTATAATCTATTAGACTGTTATTATGCAGGTCGAAGATGCGCTGGTAGAATAGTTCAACTTTGTGTTATATTGGATATTTTTTGACTCTTTAGCACCCCTGAACTGGTCTCAGTATTCGTCTAAGCTTGATAGCCAATATAAACAGAGAATAAAAAAGAAAACCAATTATATCCGGGTCCAATAGTTGTACGATCTATTTCACAGTAATAGAAGCAGTGGAAGACCTGGTTGTTAATAAAACTTCCAAACTAATAAATGGTTGCAAGTACAATGTGGGAAACGCCAAGAAAATAGGGGAATTGCACCTGCTGAGACACATATACAGCAAAGAAGGACATCCACCACCAGTTGTTGGCGTATTTCCTTCGCATGTCAGCAAATCTCCAATCCTCTCTGGCGCCCCATTGCCATTCTTCTCTTCTAAAATAATTATGCGTGAGACGAATGCTCCACACCCATGTCAGAATAATCACAATCCTTGATCTCCATAGATTTGTTTGAGAGTAGGGATGGGAAGAATAGT
>VDFB02010122.1:0-10343 GCA_007258455.2 Sequoia sempervirens
GTGAGAGATTTGTAACCGATTGGGTTTTTACTTCTAAAAGGTTTTAAAACATTATGTGGGTTACAAATTTTGAAAAACTAGTGTTTTGCAACCTAAAATTTTATAAAACCGTATGTATGTAATTTAGACAGTACAAAAGTAATGAAAGGCACCTTATAACAATTCTTACGCAGAGTAAAAATTGTGTTTCAATTTCTTAATAGGATCTAAATATACATGCACAATATGATTGCAGGTTGGAAAACATAGTGGGAGGTAACAACATGATTTATGAAACCTCCAACCCACACAATGTTGTAAAACCCTCTACACACTAAAGACAAATACCTTACTGGGTGTTTATAAAATGATGCCTTTCATTACATTCCTATGGTCTAAATAGCAAAAGCTTTTCAAGATACTCATACTATTTTATAAAATTCTAGGATGCAAAACATTGGGTTTTACAAAATCTACAACCCACTTAATGTTTGAAAAACATTTACAAACAACAACCCACTTAATGTTTGAAAATACTTTACAAAAAACAAGCCACTTAATGTTTTAAAACCCTTTACAAACAACCCATGCAACTCCATTTTAGGCTTGACAACAACCTTCAAAATGAGAATGTCGAAAATGGCAACGTTTTGGGCTTTTTGTCTTCCAAATTATGATTTTGAAAACCCGCCGATGTAGAACCCACATTGCATTTTCCTTTTTGGTTTCTCTAAACATTATTCATTTATTCAGCGAGAAAATTAAAATGGAAAAACTAAAAAATTGTCAACACAAAAGCACACAAACAACTCTACATTTCAAATGAAAACCCCTTTCACAAGGAAAACCCTTGGAAACTCGTCACTGAAAACCCATCTTCGAAACAAGTAGTCATTCAATTTATTCAGTGAGAACATTAAAATGGAAAAATTAAAAAAATAGGCAATGAATAGCCATTCAATTTATTCAGTGAGAAAATTAAAATGGAAAAACTAAAAAACCATCAACACAAAAGCACATAAACAACTCTGCATTTCAAATGAAAACCCCTTTTAGCAAGGAAAACCCTTGGAAACCCATCTTCGTAATGAATAGTCATTCAATTTATTGAGTGAGAACATCAAAATGGGAAATTAAAAAATAGTCAACACAAAATTACATAAACAACTCTACATTTCAAATGAAAACCCCTTTTTGAAAGGAAAACCCATCTTTGCAACGAATAGTCGTTCAATTCTCCACAGTTCTTAGTCAAAATGACATATATTTCTGGTAGATATATATACCTGCTAGCTAGCTACCTGCGCTTGTCAAATGCGTTTTGGTAGGGAGAATGTCCTCTCTGCTTCGGCCTTTGAACACCTGCAACTCCCTTCTGCGCTCCCCAACAACCTCCAAAATGTGAATGTAAAAAATGGCAACGTTTTGGGCTTTTTGTCAATTCTAATTTTGATTTTGAAAAACCCATTGGCGCTGCCACGCTTTTCCGGCGAAAAGATAGGTGACAACACTCCAAACGACATGTGCCAAATGTCTGTCAGCTTGATCTATCAAGTCTTTATGTTGGTGCATTTTGTCCAACGCGTGGGATGGGGGATGGGGTGTTATGTTATAATGTTACATACATAAGTACTTTTTGTCGGGAGATTAGCTTCCCCCACATATAGCCACCACTAAATGGCACTTGTTATATAATCACTTTCTACTGTATTATTTATTTGATTGAGCTCAAGCCCTCTAAACCCACCAATGTCAATTTACTGCACATTTCCCTTTCTATGTAGTACTTAGTCCTCTTTTTTGGGGGGGCCCGCCCAACACTCCGACGCCATTTTACCAAGTATGCCTTTACTCATATTTCTTGGCTGCAATACATTGTGCACTGAGCAATGAGCAGTCTACCACTTCCTCTCCCTCCACACTTTGGTGCCCAACAATAGTGAGAACAATGCGGGGTTAATCTTTGCACCTTTTTAACTTCTCTTTCCCTCCTTTCTCTAAAATATGTGCTATTAAAATTAATAGAAATCTTCCTCCTTAGTCTTATTAAACAACCATAATGTAGTTAGGACTACTACTCGAACATAAAGTTATTTTTGCTGCATTTCTTCTCCACTTTTTTGGTAGGAGAA
Organism: Sequoia sempervirens; assembly: GCA_007258455.2. NCBI lineage: Eukaryota > Viridiplantae > Streptophyta > Pinopsida > Cupressales > Cupressaceae > Sequoia > Sequoia sempervirens. The sequence goes on from VDFB02010122.1 coordinate 2,112, forward strand.
CTTATTAAGGATTTTGATAAGGGATTTAGTTTCACAGTTTAGTATTTTATTTTTTGCATTATGAAGTTACTAATGTTTCCCTAAATGCATCAAGAAAGATCTTCACTCAAATTGAAATTATTTTGTTCCATTGCTATGTTGAGAAAGAAATTAGGTATTTTATTTAGCATTGAAACTATGACATTATTGTTGTGTTTGACTCGTAAAAGTACATGGTTGAATCCTGATAGCATTATCACAATTTGACACAATGTGGAAAACACCTCCTACTTATCATTATTCGTCTGGTTTCCATGGTAAATTTATGAAACCTTAAAAAAAAATTTGACAAATCTTTTATTTAAAAAGAAATATTAATTTCTATTGGTCAATTTTTTTTATTATTTTTACTTAAATTTTGTAGAAATTTTTGAAATCTTGGACAATAATAAGAAAATACATTAATTATGATGGAAAATGTTTTCATTTAAAATAATAATTCTCATGAAAAATAGAGCTTGGAGGGTGGAAATGATCAATGGGTTTAAGAGGTAAACACAATATTGCTTTTGGATCATTAATCTCAATGAGATCAAGTTTAAGCAATTTCAGACCCCACATTTTACCTTGGTTGGAAGTTGCCTTTGTATCATTAATTACTAGAAAATACATTTTGCTTTGCAAAATACAAGGATAACCACTAAATATTGAAAATATGATCCAACAACTAATGCTTATAATATTTAAATTTCTACTATAACATAAAATTTAAGCGAATCTCATATATTGAATATCTTAATAATTTATTTTTTTTGGTAAAAATATGACAAATATTAATAGTAACGTGTTACAACTGACGGATATTAACCACTAACGTGTTACAACTGACTAATTAGTCGATAAGCTTCTATTGTGGACTTACAAGTCCACAAACACCCACCATACCTGTCTTACACCTTGAAAATATTTTTTTGTTGTTGTTAAACCATATTCAAGTCTCATAAAAATTAGTTACCGAGATAGCCTAACTAGTTAAACATTCCTTGCCACCTGAAAACAAATCATTACTTGCACATTTAATATTCAGATCTCCGAATCAAATTAGATTTTTGTTGCACACGTAAAATCTTGTTTAGATCTAATTTACCCATATATTTTTAGACCCAATTTTTGTTTCCCGTGAATAGATTGAAGTACTAGTTGTAGGGAGATTGGTTTTCATTATAGCTTCATAGATTTTTCCTGCAAACTCTGCCCATTTTTTCTCATCGACATTGTTGACAACACGTCACAATTTATGCAGAATCTTGAGGTAAGTCACTTGCCATGGTCTCAATGAATTTTATTTTTTTGGAATTTGTATGCATAATTACCCTAATTAGCTATTCTTAAACCTTCTGCTTCTTCACGGGAGATCCTTGGCCCACACTCTCTGTTGTTGGTAATTGATTTGTTATTGTCTATAACTACTAAAATGTGAAAACATATCAATTTTAATCATTTAGGGTTTGTATAATTAACTTTTTGTATAGAGGGTTTCACTTATGTGCTTAAAGAAGCCTGCATAGAGATTTAAGTAAGCAAAATTTATAGTAGTTAACTATTTGTTAGTCGATCCGTTCAAGATTTATATCTTTCATCTCTGCATTTTTTAGTTCAATTTGAATGTTCAAGGCTATCACACTTTCACTGTAATCGTGTTTGGAAAATAATATCAAATTTCCAAGCAAAATTTGAAACAACCTTTTCTGCAATGGGGTTCCCTCATAATTAAAAACCTTTGGCTACTTTTGAATCATAAAATAGGATCATCATTTCTAAAGGAAGTGTGGAAACAACCTTTCCCAGTGAATAACAACAAGACAATCAACTATCTATAGTCCTTACAGGCCATGGTGTAGTGGTGTGGTAGACGTCCAGTTTGCATTTGATAAATGTGACTTGTAAGCCTAACGATGATTGAATTTTGAAGGTCCATTCTCTTGTGCGTAAGATAGTTCAAGACTTCTTGATGCGTTAACAAGGTAATGGGTGTTCTTACTCATTGACTGAGAAAGAGATGTTTACATAAAACTATCTGTAAAATACTTCACCGGTGATGATAGGTGGAATGTTTTCTTGGCCAACTGGATAGAATATTATGAAACATTTGGTTGAGTTAGAAAATGTTCTTTCATGTCACTAACAAAGAATTGGATGCCTAACCCATTTCTAAGTTCCAACCCATCAGATAGAAGACTATCCAAATTAGGTTGAATGGGAAAACTGTTGGAAAAATGGAATCAAAACAACTATATCCAAATGAACATTTGCTGAATTTTCTAGCCTTTGTAAAAAAACACAAAGATAGATCAAGATGTTTGTACATGGGTTTGTGTAATGTCCCCGTTTTTAGCTCTACACCTTTTAGTGATTGATGGCCTTTTCCCGGTGCGCTATCGGCTAGTTAGAGGCAGAATTAGGGTTCCCGACTATTTGGTGGATATTTTTGAAGATTCGGGGTTTTGCTTGTTGGTGTTTGGGTATTTGGATTATGGATTCCTTTTGGGTTTTCAGAGAGCTTCGCAAAGGTATTACTTGCAACTGCGTCGGGCAACCTTTCCAGACTTACTATTTTTAGTAAGTTATGATGGCTACATCTCAGAGTTTGGGATTTTGGATTGCGGATTCCTTCTAGGTTTTCAGAAAGCTTCGCAATGGTATCGCATGCACTTTGATCTGAGCAACTTTTCGAATTTACTATTTTTAGTAAATTCTATTTTTGGCAGTGGTCCTGTTGGCTTCAGTTCAGTTGGCTTCATTTTGCAGTCAGTTCAGTCGGAATGGTTGTTTTGCCCTTTTGATGCTTCTTCTAGAGAGATAAGTATTTTAATTAAAATAATGTTATATTTTAATGTTATGACCCCTTGGCCCAGTGAAACAACTTTATGTTGTTTTAAAAAGGGCGACTTTGATGGGTTGCGCCTTATTTAGGGGTGGATTTTAATATTCCAAAGGTTGAAAAGTAAAGTGGTGAAAAGGGATGCCAACCTTTATGAAAGTCAGATTTTAATTGATTTAAATCAATGAAGGGAAAAGGTATGCCATTTTGAAGGAAGGCTTGGTCAAGTCAAAACCCTAAAGCATCTTGTGGAGTGGGCGCACCTTCTAGAAGCATCTGGAAGTGTCTATGGAAATTATAAAAGGGAGCCTTGGGTCTTCATTTCATCATCTGATATCTTGAGTATTGTTATGCTGCCGAAATGGTTGTTGGACTGCTTTGAGGAATGAAGGCCTCCTAGCCTGGCTCGACTTCGTGTTTGTGAGATAGCACCTAGTGGAGAGGTTTGCTTGCTTTTGAGTGATTTTGTAGTGAGGTTGCATTGTAGTGTTATTATTTCATTTGGAGATTAGTTATTTGCATTCATGTTATTTTTTGGAGTTGCTGATAACACAACAGATTGTAGTTTTCATTCATAAATCAAAAATACCAAAAAATATCATTCTGGGTACTGCATATTTCATCTTGTCGAGGAAGGGCGACCCTCTTTGCTAAGTTGTAGATTTTTTAAGAAAGAACTGGATTTTATATAGTGAAATCGCCCCTCTTGCTGGGTTGTACCATTTGTACTTCCTTGGGATTTGTGTAAGAAATAATCAAGGGTTATTTGCTATGTTTGTGGTATCCCATCTTGGTCGCCATTCTTCTTAGGGTATTTTGCATTTAATTTCACTTCATTCGGGTGGGTATTGAGTGAGATATGGGCATTTTAATGAGGTATTAGAGTGATGGTCTGATTTTCAGGCTGCTGGTTTGTTATAACAGATTTGATAAAAGTGCAATTAGGTGAAGAGCTGATGTTAGGAAATCATACTAAGTCCTATGGAGGTCCCATTTACCTTTGCAGCAGTTGAAGATGCATCTAATCCATGTTATTGTAGGCACTTCTTATTACTTGTAAGCTGAACAGTAGTACTGTCAGCAATTCTTAATATCTTTCACTCCATGCTTTGTATTTCCCACTGAATAAGTGGAAGAGGTTGGCTTGCCGCCTATTTACTTTAAATTGCATTTGTAATTCTTGCATCTCCGCCATATGGTCACCTCATTTCCAATCTGGATTGAGTAGCACATACTTGGTGTTGAGTTCCTGTTAGCATTGTAATAGATAGGGATCCTTTGACCATATGCTCATCCATCTTGGACACATTCTTGGTTAGAGTTACTTCCAATTGCAGTTCTGATTAATGTACTGACGATCCTCTTGCCATATGACAACCTCTCTCTTGTTGAGATTGAGGGTGCATTCTTGGCAACGAGTTATTTGTAACTGCTGGTTTGATTGAACTAACCCTAACGGGTGCTTCTGCATTATTGTGTACTTGGCAAAATTTGAAAAAATTGGTTCGAGATATTTCAGTGGTATCAGAGCCAAGATCTTGCCATCCTGTGAATGTAGTCAATGATTTAATTGTCAGATGAGTGACAGAGATACCAGACACTACGTACAAAGAGAGATGACTACAGAGAAGTCTCTACTTGAGTTAATGCATGAATTGTTTACGCTAATGAAGGATCCTGACATAAGGTGGGGAATCATAAAGATTTATGCTAAGTCTGAAAGTCAGGATAGAAAGGTGTACATGCCACATCAAAATGATCGTGAGCTTGATAAAGATACCTTGGCAAATGAGGAGTTAAGGGTAGAGACCCATAATACTTCCCTTGACTTGCATGTAGTAGGAAGTGATGAAGATCAGCTTGGTGAAAGGAACATAACAACAGTCTTGAGTCCTAATAAGGATCCAACCTATGAAGGTCTTGAAGCTACGGGCTTTGCAGAAGATTTCAGTAATACTGTTGTTTGGGATGAGTTTGCTGAAGAAGAGCAAGTAGATGGAAATACTGTCGATGCCTTAGAATCAGCCCATGACCATTGCCAAAGTGATAATGTTGGTAATGATTCCAATAGGATTGTACCACCTTGTGTTGAAGATTGGGTGATGGATAGTTTTCCTCTTGTTGCTGTCCAAACTCCTCAAGAGCTTTCACAAGAAGAAATTATGACAAGTGATCAAGGAGACCTCTTTGGTATGCATATGATTGCTAAAGATGAGATAAAAAATATACCTATAGATGGTGGTTACATTGAAGGAAAAGGGGATGAAGTTTTCAAAATAACTAACATTGAAGATTCTTTGTTTCACTATGACATTGGTGACTTGGGTGAATGTGGGTTTGATCATCAAACTAAGCCCTTGGAGAGGACTTATGAAGAAATCAGTTCAAGTGAGTTACATGGTGACCTATTCAAAGACTCATCACTCCAAGAGAAGCATGAAGAGTACTTTTCTTTCGATCAAAACAATTAGCCTTTTTCCATTTGGGATCCCGGTTGGTTAACACCAAGGTATGATAAAGAACCTTTGTGGGATGAATTTCCCTTTGATCCCGACAAAGATCAAAAATCAGATTTCATTGCAAACTATGAGGTGGCCATTGAAGAGGAAGTTGTCCTTGAAGAAGAGGAGTGTTCAACGAAGCTCCATAATGATCTCTTTGAAGTGGTTGCAGCCACTAAAGAAGAGTATGTCTCTACAGAAACTTTTCGAACAACAGACGATTGTGATCCATTGAGCAAGTTGGATGCTACTATAATGTTTGATCAAGAAGATGATAAGGTGGATGAAGAGCTAGAAGACTTTAGGGCTCTTGAAGAAGAAAGGTTTAAAGTGGTTTTAGAATACAAGGTTGATTTACCAATTCAAGAAGCTGATTGCAAACTTGGGGTCAAAGAATCTACGAAGTATGATGCCTTTTATGATAATGAGCATTCTCCTCTAGTCAATGGTGAAGTTCATGAATGTTGGTGTAGCAATGAGGGCAGCAAAGACAAGGGACAAGGTTCTGATTTTCAGTTGCAGCCTATCAACAGTTCATCATTTTTGAATTCTCATGATTGGGAAGGTCAATTCAAGGTGTTCATTGACAAGGAAGTGCAAGCTCTATCCCTGTTTGACCGCACACATAGCTTGGTTGAAGATCTTTACTAGAAGGCTCAGCTTGAAGAGAGATGTAAAGGAGTGACCGATGAAGTTACTCTTCCTAATTTGCAACTTATCAGAGATTCCTTGGAGACCTTGAAGTCCGAGTATGTGCACTCTATTGGAAAACGGGATCATGCCTTTGAAGTTGCAAATAATGCCATTTGTGCTTATCATGAAAAGGAAAGTACTATTGATGAGCTCACTTTGGAGCTTAAATCAATAAAGGACAAGTTGAAAGAAACTCAGTTGGATCTAACAGAGGTTGAAGACCAATTTGCAGATTTCAAACTTTTCAAGGAGCAAGAGGATGCACAAAGAGCTAAAGAAATCAATCAAGTGATTGGAGATCTTGATTGTCTTCAAGAGGAGTTTGATCTTGAAAGCATTTCAAGAAAATCAGAAGTTGCATGTGCAGATTTGGATCAGCAAGATGAAAAGAATGACTTCCAAGTTTTTGACAATCCCTTCTTTGAAGTGGGTGTAGAAGCAACTTATGACAATCCTTTCTTTGCTTTGAAAAATGAGTCAAGTATTGAAGTGACCAAGCATGAGGTCAAGCATGAACTCCAGTCTAAGGATGCCTTGGTATCAGTCTATGAGGATGTGACACAAACTGTGATTAATATTCCTCTAGGGCTGCTCGTTAGTGAATGCATAAGAGGGTTTGAGGATGAAGTCTCTACAAGGGAAGTGTTGATTCGAGGAGGTTTCCACATCTTCGACATCAAGATGTTGATGCGACAAGTCTTGGTAGCTATTGGTAACTTCATTACAGCAGCAAGGAGTGAAGATTTCATACCTACTATCCAGAAGGCATGGAAGAAAAGTGGACCAGAACTTGGTGGTTGCATTCTTTATAATCCCTCCCTTGGGTGGAGTGATGTTTTGGTTCACACTAGTCAATTTTGGGAGTTGAATTTGAAGCCACTCTATGTTTCATACTCCAATGTTGTTGAAGCTTTCATGGTTAAGCTTCAAGGATTCACTGGATGGTACATTAGTTTTAAGATAATGCACTTGATTCTCACTAGCACTTGGGAAAGCGTTGGGATTTCTCTTCCTTGTGTTGAAAATCACTTTCAGTTGGGTATCCATGCTTGGGATTCTCAACATGGGTTGATGGAGCTTATTACTTGGGGAAAGGACTTCTGGAGGGATAAGGATCAAACTTCAAGAAGTGGTGGTATTGTTTCCCTCTATTCCAGCCACTTGATGGTTCCGTTTGTTCATCAACAAATGGATTGGAGAGAAATTTTGAGTATGGGTTGGAAAGATGAACAGTTGGTTGCTCTTGGTAGTGATCCTTGGCCAAGACAAGGGAAGATTTTGAGACATGAGCTTGTTGGTTGGAGGTAGACCAACCACGTTACTTATGGAGTTACTCTCGTTTGGGAGAGCTTTCCCATTACTACTTGTCAAAGAAGTGGTAATTTTCAGTTGGAGATTGTTCTAGTGTGTTTTCCTGCCATTTTTGAGGCGTTATCTTGCAACTCAATGTTCATCTCATACACTCACTCTTGGAAATTTCATTGGTGTTGTTGTTTTTCCTTGTGTGAAGTACTAAAATCAGATTACATTTCACTAACCTCAGCCTTGAACTACAGAGATTATTTGTTCCTTCACACCTATCCTATTCTCAAAGTTCATCTTATGGAGGTTTGTGATGTTAACTTTGACAATTTTCACTCATTGTTGGTTCAGGACAGCGAACTACCACTTGCTTTGATTCATCATTCTGAGACTCATGAGGTTGGAACTATGAGAGTTTTTTGTATTCTTCATGGTGGTATTAGTATAATTCAGATGAGGCATAGTAGCTCCATGTGGAGACATAAGTATGAATTTTTTGAGCTCTTGCAAAGGATTGCTTTCCTCCTTGCAAGAAGATTCGAAGATGTCACATTTGCAGTCATGACTCCATTTCTTACCATGTGGAGGTATGTTGAGGAGATTGATTTTGAGTTGAGTATCCTATCTTTCTTCTTGCCTAGAATTATGATTGACAGTGGTGTGGTTGATACTGTTGATTCGAGGCATCGTGGACATGAGACGTTGCATGATATTGATCTCAGTCCTTTAAGATCTTTCAGTTTGAGTATCATGGATGGTAACACTTTGGGGTTACAAGGAAGGTTAGTTTAGCATTGGCATGATGTTTTCACTAATGTGATCAGAGTTGTGCAGCATCGACATGGTGGGTCTTTCCTAAGACAGACTTGGGAACCT
>VDFB02010123.1:0-16723 GCA_007258455.2 Sequoia sempervirens
AATGGTAGTTATAATATTGAATTTCCCATTCCTGATGTATGTTTGTGCGCTGCAATTCGCTATACTATTGAAGCCTTAGATAATTAGGGAAGAACTTTGTGGTTTGAAAATAGCCTGCAAATCTCTAGTTTAGTTGTGTCAGTCAATAAGTTGAGAAGATATCTGCAGGCCTATGAGAAGATATTTGCAGGCCTATTGACTGGTGGAATTTAATGTTAAAGAGAATGCAAATGGCTACATGGTATCCATTTTGATTTTTGATTGGTTGCTATTACGTCATATGCCTTTACGCCTGCCAATTGCATTTGCTTGAAAGTTTCTAAAGCTTGATGTGTGGGTGTAGGTGTGGGTGTGGTTGTGATTGATGTATGTGGCATGTATCTTCTTACTTTGCAAATAATTGTGCAACTGGGCGCAGTGAATTCAAAAGACATTTTTGTGGTTTCATAGGCATTACAAGCATAAGGATTCTCTTAATGTTACAAAGGAGTTGGTGTATCGATATTCTTGCAGGATATTTTCAAAATGGATTTTTTGAAAAGCTTAGAAACTTTCAAGCAAATGCAATTGGCAGGCATAGAGCCAGAGTCCACAACTTTTTCCAGCATTCTCCCTGCCTGTGCCAAATAGGAGCATTGGAACAGGGTATGGACATCCATCAAAGCATAAAGAAAACAGGAGTTTTATCAGATGTTGCACTTGCAACTGCGTTAGTGGACATGTATGTAAAATGTGGAAGCATAGAAAAGGCACGTGAACTGTTTGAAAAAATTCCCCAAAGAGATGTCATCTCATGGAATGCAATGATTCCAGGATATGCACAATATGGATTTTGAAAGGATGCTCTCAAAATATTTGAATTAATGAAGCACTGTGGAACATATCCCGACCTTATAAGCTTTGCTTGTGTTCTATATGAATGTAGCCATGCAGGTTTAGTGGAAATGTAAGCAAATTAACATTTACCTAATGCTAACAAGGAAATGACACTGTGTATCAAACCTTTAAGCATCATACACAAAGACAAAGAAAATACTACCCGTTCAATCCTCCTTGAATACAAGGGTGTCATATCATAAACAAAGATCACCCCACAAGGAAACCTCGGGCATAAACGTAGAATGCAACCAGAAGCACCCTTACAAGCATAAATCTTTACAGATGCACCCTTTACTTGAGTAAACCTTCACAGAAACAACCTTTTAAACTAAAAAACTTGCTCTGCAAGAATTTATCAGTTGACAGAAGGGAAAATCCTAGAGTTGTTTCGGAATCCTCGGGAATACGTTCCAAAACACGTTGAGGAAAAGGGATGACAAGACATAGAATTTCAAATTCCAACATTTTTAATCAATAGATAGAATTAATTTTGAAACCCCAACAACTATACATACATTTCTAGAAACCAAAAAAGGAATTAAGATTACCTTGTTCATTTCTGGCTGTGAATGTGATTACACCAGTATCCTCTCCAACGAAGCACTCAACAATGGATCCCTATTGGAGGTTGGCATTCCCTATAGGGTTAGGGCACACCCTATGCAGTACCAGCTTTGAATTCACCACCTTCACCACCATTGTGTGTCCCGCCGTCCTCGGCTGCAACTCATCCACCTTCTCAAACACTGACTTCCTCAAATTCCTTCTCACTGCAACTACTGTCTTGCCATGATAATAAATCCTTCAGATCCTAACTTCCCCCAAACCTTGACTTTCTCTTCTGGTCACAGAAGGAATCCTGCAAAATACACTAAATTATTTTTTGAGAATTCCTCAGAACCCCAAATTCTTCATACACTAATTTCCTCGAACCCTGGTTTCTTCAAATGCTAATATCCTCTAAAGTTCACAGAGCCAAATCTATTCAATTCACGAAAATCTTTTCACAAATTCTTCAAACCCTAGTCTCCTCGTGAGATCACGAATCAAATTCTATTGAACACAACAAATCTTCTTTTGGCAAAATCCTTCAGACTCCAATTTACACAAACCTAAATTTCCTTCAAAGATCACAACGTCGACCCTTTCAGAATAAAAACCCAAAAAAAAGATTACCATTTTTGTTCTGAAATGTGGGTTTTATGGTCATTTATTTATCAAGGCAATCAAGACTTAGAATTTGAATGCAATCCCAATAAGTAAGATTTTCGCCGTGAGATGAAAGAGATACAGAAATTGAGTCAGGGTTTCAAGATTATTAACCAGTAACAGCGAAGAATTTGGGGGAGGATGAGTTTATGGCGAAGCTGTGCAATGGCTTCCGTGTGCTGGTCGATGCAGAGAAAGGCGTGATAACTTTGCAGACTCCAAAGAAGAATACTGCTCTTTTGGGAGTGGAGGTGATGAGTGCAAATCAACTTGGAGCAACGATTATAGCTCTTGATCTCAATGGCGACGAAGATCTCGATGAAAATGGAGGAATGGTGACGAAAAGGGAGCAACGGTGGCGATGATTCTGATCGTCTTGCATTCCGTATCACAAACTTCTCACCGTTGATGGACCAAATGAGCTCGTGAAGCTCAATAGGATACGCCTATCGGCTAATAATAGAAAATGAAGCCGGCTACAAGAAAAACCAGAAAGTTTACTTTATAGCCAAAGTCGCCTTAAAAAAAGCGATCGAGGGCGATTAATCCGAGAGCTCGTTGATGAATCTCTCGATTTCCCAGGCCTTTAAAATCCCTTCTCCAAAAGCAATCTGCATTCGGATTTTCAAAGCTCTATGATTCTTTCAGTTTCCAGAGCTTTTCTTCCTTTCGATCTTCTGGTTATTAATATTTATTGCGATGGCATTCATGGCGAAAGCAAATACAGTAGCGGCTTTCATGGCGGTGGTGGTTTTGATTGGCGCCGCTGATGTGACTTCTCAGTCAGGAGGGGGTTATGCTGAACCAGACCGTTATGCTGCGGATACCATCGTGGGTCCGTGCGGGGTCTTCGTTGTAGGTTTTGATGAGCCATGCGCAGAGTGTTGCAACGCCTTTGCTAAGGTCGTCTGTACCAACTACAGCTGTCTCTGTCCGGTGTTGAATTACACTAGCGATAGTTATGGGACCTGCGCAATCCTTTCCGAGGCTTCCAACATCAATCAAAATAACAGCAGCTGCAACGCAGGTACCAGGACTCAAATTTCAATTTAGTTTATTTTTCTAATTGAATTAAAAGTTTTTTGTTTCCACGAGGTGACATCTCGAACAACATCTTTAATTCTAGAATCCCTCTGTGAAGATCTTCCAATCTTCGTTTCACCGCCTATGTTTGCTTTCTTCTTCTAATTCAATTATAACTTTTAATTCAATTATTTTTCTACTATTAGATTATTAAAACTATTTTACAATAATAAATTAAATATATTTTATTATTTTCATATAATTAAAGTTTTGACTTCCAGAAAATAATCTAACATTTTTTTTTTTTTGGTTAGCTTGTTCATCGAACCTACGGAATGATAGGATTGATAAAATTGTACGAAGAAATAGGATTTATAAAATTGTACATCTCTACTGGTATTGCTTTGACCACTTAATGACCTTTTTTTATATGTTTGTAATCATGTATTTCTGGTTCAACCCATGTGACTGGTTGATTTTTTTGGCTTTTTTGGGCTTTGCCCATGTGACTCTCCAGGTGTGCCTTCTTACCACCCACCTTTTTTTCTTTTAATCTTTGATTTAATATAGATTAATGCCTATTCATAAAAAAAATAAAAAATTATCATGTTTAAAATTTTGAATTTCATATCATAGGTAGTATCAACATAATTATATTTTAGAAGGTGCATTGGAATTAAAGTATACTTCTTGATAGAATTTGAAAGTTCCAACCATGAATAATAATATAACATAGAAAAATAATTAGAATTAAAAAAATTATTTTATATTTAAAATTTTCATATTTTTAAAATTAAAGTATATTATGTTTAAAATTTTCAATTTTGTAGCATATGTAGAATCAATGAATATATTTTAGATGGTTCATTGGAATTAATGTACACTTCTTAATAAAATTTGAAACTTTCAATCATGAAAGGGAAAATGACTTAGTGGTAGAAAATCTCATTGGCCACAACTAGGTTTTTAAGTTTAAATGTGAGTCTATCCAATATTCTTATTAGCGTATCTATAAATCCTTGTAGAAACAAATGCATTTCTTATAACAAAGTAGAAGAAAAATAATCAAATTTAAATTTATTTAAAATATATTAAATTATTAAAATAACTCTTCTAGCTTTGGAGTGTGGAACCAACCTATTGAGTACGAGAAAGTTTGCCTTTTTTGTCAGCTCTATAAAAATTTTGGACACCTTAGTGACTCTTGCAAGATTGACCCCCCTGAAAGGCATGGTAAGAACACAAATCTTTTGTGCATATCTACAGTTAGGGTCAACTCAAACTTAGAGTTGGTGTCGATTGTCCCATCTCTAGAACAATTGGTTTTTGTTGTCCCTCTTTCTATTTTTGTGTACCTCCCTAAGGAAGATAAAAACCAATGAAGGAACCATGTTGGAAAAGGCTATTGCTTCCCCTATTAATGAAATTAAGCCCCCAAACCCTTGTTTTAAGGGAGATGACTCCCTTGCTGTTGATAAAGAATGGATTTCAACTTCCCCCTCTTATGGTATCTTTCCTTCGGGCCCTTGCCATATGAAGAACGACCCCAATTTTGTGGTTACAAGACATAATAGCCCAACCAGAATAACTCTCGACATAATAACCCAGTCACAATAGCCCAAGGAAAAAATAATCCAATCCAAAATAACCCATAGTCAGAGTAACCCATGGACAAAATATCCCCGTAAGAATATAGAGAAAGGAAAACAAAATTTACTAGCTTGATCTAAAATGACCATGTGTTATTCTATCCATGGGTTATTTCGACCACGAGTTATTCTGTCCATGGGTTATTATGACCCTGGGTTATGTTGTCCTTGGGTTATTATGATGGGGTTATCATGTCCAGGGTTATTTTGGTTGGGTTATTATGTCTTGATACCTAATTTTGTAGGTGTTGACAAGATTATTGTCCCTCTGAGAAAATATGTTCATTTCAAGGAAGGAGAAATAGAAATAGACCTAAATGGAAACCCTAGTTCACAAAAAATGATAACACTCCTAAACCTGATGCTTTAGGACTCTTTGATAGATCTAGTTCTTTTCCTAAAGGCTTCCATGACTCCCTAGCTTTATTAGGTTTTGGTGAAAAAGATCTCCCCTCTCCTTGCAAATATTTTGTGCAGGGTCTAGAGGAGGACTAGAGATAAGTTAATGGTAAATTAAAAAAGAAGAAGAAAGTAGACATAGGCAGTGAAACGAAGATTGGAAGATCTTCACAGAGGGATTCTAGAATTATAGATGTTGCTTGAGATGTCACCTCGTGGAAACAAAAAAATCTAGATGGCCTCTCAAGTGAAAATAAATAGAAGAAATGAAGAGACAAGGGGTCGTCCCCTTCTGTCAGCAACAACACGTTATTAACACTTTTTTTTGTTTCCATGAGGATGTTACCTTGAAACATCAAAGGTCTAAATAGCTCATTCAAGCAACATCTTGTCAAATGGTGTGTCATTACTCACAAAATTGATATTCTTCTTCTCCAAGAAACCAAGATGCAGCAATCCACCTTTGATTAGAGTGTGAAAATATATTCTCGTCAGTTGACTACTCCTCTTGTGATGTTGATGGGGCCTCAAGAGGTATTGCCACTCTCTGGAATTCCCTTAGGCTCCAGGGATTGAAAGGTAATTTCTCTAAAAACTACCTTGTTACTGATATGGAAGACTTGAATTCTTCAAAGAAATAGAATCTTGTCAATATCTATGCTCCAAATTCTAGTCCTGTAAGAGCTACTCTTTGGAATCACATTTCATCTTTAATGTCAAGGCGTAGTGGAGATTGTTGGATGTTGGGGATGATTCCTATACTCCCCTATACCCCTCAAAGAAGCTTGGTGTTGACTTTTAGGACAATATGATGGACCTAATGGATTTCCTTTCTACTAATGGTCTACTTGACATAGACCTGTGAGGGTCCTTTTTCACTTGGTCCAATAGGTGACATGGAAATAATCATATATAGGTTAAAGTGGACATGTTTCTCATATGTAACAACTAGAATATTTTTCACAAGCTAAACCTGTAATGCCCTTTCTATAAATCTAACCAAAACTAGTTAAATTAATGTCTCAGAACCTACACTTAAATGATAGCTCTCTATAAAAATATAAATGAATAAAAGGAAAATCCATAAAATTATTTGCATAAATTTTACAATAATTTAAACTTGTAGCATAGGCTAAAGTAATTCAAAACTTAACTCCAATGACTCTAGAAGAAACACTCATATAGATATGATAAAATAGCTAATGAGAGAACACAAATGATATGGCTTTGAAATCGTATTAATTTGATTATAACATATCTTGCTAAAGGGTTCTTGTCTTCGTACAAAAGTCCCCTATTTTATTCTCTCAAACTAATTATTTAAATTAGAGAAGTATTTATACAATCAACTTAGATTATAAAACAAAATTTCAAATAAGAAATATTACCCAGATATTCTCTTACTAATTATACATATATCATGTTTACACAACAAGTACTTAAAAATGCAAATAATATTTCATTTTACTAAGAAACATTGTGTAACAAATATTCATGGCTATATCCTATGCAAATGAACCCTTCCTCGCTACTTGTAGAGAGCAACTAATATCTTTAATCCATCTCAAGCATATAAGATTTTGCTAAAGCTTAACTCAATTCATTAGTAACCAGCATTCTTCTACTCACTCACAGGCATGGCATACCTAAATTACTTAAATCAAGTGGCAACATAGTAGAGGATCATATTTCTGCATTGACTACAAAGAAGAATAACATCCTCGACCAAATAAATAAACAGAGCAGTGTTCACCTGCCAGAACTTAACTTTGTTCAATGGAATAGATTAAAATCTCATCTTCTCAAATGATAAGCAACAAAATAAAATAAAAAATTTGATAATCAGATTTACCCACCACAATTTTAATCAATACCAAGATGACACAATGCTGGTATCTCATTCCAGAATCATTTTGATGCCGAGGAAGAGCATATTCTTTGATTATGAGAAAAAGTACAGCTAAACAAACCTATACTCTCGATCCACACAATCTTTGGCTCCAAGAAGAAACTTTTGAAATGCACTGTGGATAAAGTTACATGCAATTTGAAAAGATGAAACTCTACAAAGAGAAGTCAGTCTTTAACTAAGCATATTTTATTGCCAAAAGCCTTATTACACCACCCACGACTCTAAGCATGTATACTCAATTAACCCTTAATTACTCAACAGTCTGAAAAGTATCAAGCATTTTAGGAAATGTTTACATTGCTTACCAAACCGGCTGAATAAAGAAGCAAATCTAACTAAATTTGATGTACTGAAAGATAGCGTATAGCATTCCGAGACAACTAAGCAATATTAATTGTAACGCTGCTTAAACAAATAAGTATTACTGCTGAAAACCAGGTGAATGTTGATGTTGCCAAGACCACTATCCATCGACTTCGTATCATGATTTGAAATTTTTCTGCTCCTTCTGTTTCTTGTCCATTAATCGATCTTGTCCTATTATTAGAATGCATTATCAAGGCCACAAACGATGGGGAAAGTACCTGGAACCATTCTAACAAAGTTTCATGCAAAAATAACTGAATACTTTATAAACCTCGATCAAAATCAAATGAGTAGTGCCTTCCAAGATCTCCAAGCAATAACGCATGTACTATGTTGGAATTTGGTTCCCATAGCTTGTGGAACACTTAGCCATCTACAACCCGCTACAAATCGGTCCAACAGATCCAATCAAGCTAGAAAAAATGTATGATCACCCTTGGTCATCGAACCCTACGATGGTATAAATTTGAAAGAAGAGTTCAGCATAAATGCACAAGGCAAATCAAAGACCGAGTAAACTGTGGCAAAAATAAATAAGTATTTCAAGGGTCACAGTCCAGCCAAGTTGCTATATTTTATTTTTTTTAAGCAGAAACCAAAGTAACCAGTTTGCTTTCGTTGCCGATAAAAATGCTACAAGGATAAAAAGTTTAAAACGGCTTTTTCCAAGAATGCAAAGTTCACATTTTAGAAATGGAATGTGAAATAAAAGCAAACATTAACATTTAATATGAACAGGATAACATGGAACAAAGTAACGGCCAAGAGGCGTGTATAAGACCGCGGGGTAAGGTAGCATTCGCTAGCAAATTACTGAATAGGACAAAGATGTGGCTTTTCCAACATACACCTTCAGAGTTAAAAATTAACTTTCCATTCATAAATGAAACTACCATTGTTACGAAAATAATGAATTTTTCCCATCCTCAACTGCACAACACTTTCACGTTAATTATTAGTTAATCCATATATACTTTATCATTTCTTGCGCAGGAAAAACTCAAATAGATTATTGATTACAGAAATAAGTGTATTACACCATCATGAGGCAGATATCCCAATCTCAGATCATTAATAAATCTCATCTAAAATGCAACACATGCTCACAGAAAAATAGAAATAACACTTAATGAACAATGACTACCATTACTGTGTTCTAGAGTATAATTCAAATTGTGTGCTGATGAATACCTTTCCTTCATTTTTCTTACCAAGTATAATCAATTCGAGAATTTACAATGATATACATTCATATTTCTTACCAAGTATAATCAATTCGAGAATTTACAATGATATACTATCCAATATAAACTCGAATACCTTGGTTCAATCTACATCAATTGATTCAGTTTGTTAAGAAAATGCTTGCCAATTACTGTAACTATTAGTCTTTTGATTATTTGTACATTGTTGTGCTTTTTCCTCCAGGCCTTTTTCCCAACCTGGTAACTCTTAACCGTCAAATAAGATCAGCACAAATAATTGCATTTTCATGAATCTATTAATTCTTCTAAAATTCTTGATCAATTTCTAAACCTGTAAACACAAAAAGAGCATTTACTTGAATCTAAATCTGATCACTTTAATTTTTTTTTAACCTATTTCTATAGATCCTTTCTACCGGCAATTCTTGACTAATCAACCAACAATTTAGAACAGAGATATAAAGGAACATTCCTTAATCCGATATTTTTCTACATGTATAGATCACTTGCTAACCTAACACTGATTATAGACGCCCAGTATTGCTCACCAGCCAACCATAGAATTGAAAAGCCCACCCCCGGGCAGGCAACAAACCCATATGCCAAATTACCAAATAAAAACCAAAATAGGCATACCTGGTTATCTTTCTTGGCCATCCACTAGGCTTCCTTCAATCATTCTCGACGAATTCACCAACCTTTCGTTCTAGATCTCCCTTGTTTGCTTAGCACAAAACCTTTTTCTTTGTCCCCCCTAGAATCCTCCTCCACTTCTTCTAATTCTTCCTCTTTTAAAAACTAAATATGACTTTTCATATGCCAAGTAACAGCCACTTCTTGGCCCAAATTAGAATTTAAAGAAAAACATATAAATAAGAAAGCATATATATAATTTATTTTCTAAACAATATTAAATCATTTAATTATTTCAAAATAATGTATTTTATTAAAATATAATAAATAGGTTTTCAAGTATACCTTACAAAACCTCTTTTACCTTCCTAGAACTGAATCATACCATAATGTTATACTCCTAGAGTGGGAAGAAAATATGGTTAAAGGGCCTTTCCCCTTTAGATATGAAATGATTTTGGCTTCACACCTTGAATTTAAAGACTTGATCCAAAGGTGTTGGAATCAACCATGCTTGAGGACACCTATGTTCAGTCTGGCTCAAAAGATAAATGGGTTAATGAGAAGGTAAAGAGATGGAATAAAATTTTATTTGGAAATATTTTTCAATTAACGATAAGTTGTAAGTTATATGTATTAGGTTTTCTTTTTATGTGCTTTGTAGTTGTAAGTTATATGTATTAGTTGTAAGTGGTATAGGTATAGTTTTGTGTTTTTATGTGCTTTTGTACATATACATGCACACACACACACACATATATATACATGTATGTATGTATGTATGTATCTATATACATACATACACATATGTATATGTATATGTATATGTATATATATATGCATGTATGTATGTATGTATATATATGTATGTATGTATATATATATGTATGTATGTAAATATATACATACATATGTATATGTATATGTATATGTATGTATATATATACATACATATATATATACATATACATATGTATGTATATGTATATGTATATGTATGTATTTATGTGTTTATTTATGTTTGTGTCATTTTTGGTTGTTTCTTTTTGCACTTGTATGTGCTTTTGCATATGTTTTCGTTCATGTTTTTCTTTAGGTTGCTCTTTATGTGTTTTACATTTGTAAGTTGTCATGTTTTAGCCTCATTTTATTTGGTTGATGTCTCCTTTTAGTGGGTTTTCTTATAGTTTTGTTTATGTTCTTGTTTTGATTGTATTAAATTATTAAGTTGTGCTTGGTTTTTTATTAGCATTATATTTGTTTGAAATGGTTTTTAATTTTTTCTTTTTTGGTTTTGTTGTTCTTAGTTTGGTAGTTTTTTAGTATGTTTTAGGTAGTTTTGTTTTTTATTTTAATTTTTTTTTGTCTTGGCCTCCTTGACCTGCATGTAGCCTTCTCTCCTCTTCTACCTTCTTAAGGATGTTCTTGGTCTGCAACTTACCATTTCTCCTTGAGCACTTTGCTTTTCATCCTGATGATCGATCACAGAGTGTGATCCGAAATGTTGATGCAAAAATTATTACACAATCGAATCCAGAAATCAAGTAAATAAATATTTTACAACTAAAGCAAATTTTACAACTAAAGCAAATTATTACTTAGGCTACAAATCATCCCAAAAGATATACAAGAAGGAGATAAGGAAAAGGAAACCTTGGTCAAAGAAAAGAATTTAAGAAGGAAATGGCTCAAGCTCTTGAAAAGAGAGGATTTTTTTTGGAAACAAAAATCAAGAGTTCAGTGGCTAAGAGAGGGTGATAGGAATGCTAGGTTCTTTCACCAATCTACTTTGAGACAAAAAAAGAAAGAAAAGAGATCAGGACTCTTATGTAGAAAGATGACACTATTCTAAATGAAGAGAAGGATATTGTTGAGGTTGTTATCTCTTTCTTTAAGGACTCCTTAGTTGGCTAGAACCTAGATGTTTCAAATTTAGAAGATCTCACGAACATTATTCCTAACGTTATCAATGACCAAGAGCTTAATAATTTGGTTAAGCCTATGTCATACTAAGATCTCAAAGAGATTGTGTTCTCCTTTAGTGCCTATAGTAACCCATCAAATCTGCTAACTACTACCAAGGGTTTCTTTAGATCTAGAAAATTGTTAAAGCAATTGAACTCTACATATATTGTGTTGGTCCCTAAAAATGGGGATTCCCTCACCATGTTGGATTATAGACCCATTAGTCTATGTAATACAATTTATAAAATATTTTCTAAACTTATAGTCAATAGACTGAAAGGGATGCTACATAAAAATGATCTCTCCTAGTCAAAAAGGATTTGTAGTTGGTCAAAAAATTCTTGATGCTGCTTTAGTAACTCATGAGTACATCCATTCTATGGAATATAGCAAGAAACGCAAAATGGAACTCAAATTAGACATCCCCAAAGCATATGCCAGCATGTCTTGGAAATTCTTGATGGTTGTCCTATAGAAATATGGGTTTAAATGAAGGTCTCTAAACCTAGTTAAATCTTGTGTCACTTCTCCAAGTTTCTCTGTTCTGGTCAATGGTGTTCCATAGAGCTCTTTCTCTTGTGGACATGGCCTTTGACAGGGGACCCTCTCTCCCCCTATTTGTTCATTATGGTGGCTAAAGTTCTTGGGAGAAATATTCAAAAACTTCTCGATAGAAGAATTCTAAAGGCATTAAATTTTCTTCATCTCTCCTACATGTGTCCCACCAATAATTTAAAGATGACACCATTCTATTTGGCATTACCTCAGTGGTGGTGTAGTCCATTTTTTTTATCTTTGTTGATATTTAAATATTTGGTTACATTATTTTTTTTGGAAAAAAGCATTTAAAAAGGAAAAAAAAATTTCTAAGAGGCAAAGAATGAGTTTCAATACCAAAGTGAAAAAAGAAAGGAAAGAAAATTATCACTCCAAGATTAGGTAAATTAGCATGCAAACATAGAGAGAGGAGAAAACTCACATTGGAGAAAGCAAAGTGAAGTTAAACTTGATGTGGGTGCTAAAAACTAAAAGAGGAAAAGGATAAAGCTGAATAAAGCTCACATGAAGGTGAAATACTAGGTTTTAAACCTGGTAAATAGCACTTACACAATAGTTGCAAGGTTTTTATGGCAGCCACAAGTAGGGATTACGGCAAGCAAATGAAGACATAAGAAAAATCAACGTGCAAGTTTGAGGAGAGGTAGAAGTAGTGGTGGAGTCCAAGAACAATAGCTACTTCTAGATTTAGCGCTGAGCAAGGAAGGTTTATCCATGAAATGATGAAGAGGTAGATTTTGATTGAACTTACCCTCTTTTATTTCATTCTTCCATCTTATTACTTTAAAGGATCTCTTAGATGCTTTAATTTTTTATTGCATTTAGAGTTTGAGAGCTTGCAAAAAGACAAAGATAAAAAGATCAATCCTAGAATCTCAAATAAGAGTAACCTTGCTTTGTATAGCTCTTTCTTCTTGTGTTTTCTGTGATTTTCATATGAAAAAGTCTTGGTCAATGGAAACCATATAATCATGAGATATTTTTTGATACAAAACATAGTTAGGAGTTTAAAGCTTTGGGGAGATGGAGAGATGTAAATAAGCAAACCCTTAGGAGAGTATCTAAAGAGGTCAAGAAGCACAACCTTAAGGATAATGGACAGTCACTATGCAAAGGGTAGATGATAAAAGATCAAGGATGACAAGCATAGTTAAAGCACTTTAGGTGCTACAGTTGGTGATTTTGATGTTTTGAGAGATGATTTTGGCATAGATAAATTTTTAAACTCTCAAAAGTTTGTAGCAACAACATCAGTTGTGATAATATCCTAGCATTATAGGTAGCATGAGCATGCATATCATAGGAAGTTTCTAGAAGAGAGAGGAATTCAAATGTCACGCTCTATTTTAGATAATCCACCTTTTGTGGGAAGGCTTGTCAGAAGGTTTATGTTGGGCTAGAAACACTCCTTGGAACTTCAAATTCGTTAGGGGATGGTTCTTTCTTGGACTCTGTTAAAGCATTTTGATGATGACTAGCACAGTTCTTCCTCTCAAGGGCATAGTCAAAATAGAATTGAGGAGTGCAATGCAAAGTTTTTTGTTTCTCATATAATGATGAAGATGTTAAACCTTTGTCCTAATTATGATGCAAAAACTCATGAGATGACAATAGAAATTATGACATAACAAAGCTAGGGGCAGCAAAAGATGGTCACAATGAAAAGAAGTTCAATGAGGACAATCATCAATACCAAAGGAACTATAAAAACAAAACATAGTCAAACCTGTTAAGGGCGGTAAAGTTAAATCAATGTAGGGACAATATTTTCATTGGAAAATATTCCTACAATAGTAGGCCTATGAAGATTTGCAGAAATAGTATTGTTATGGTATTGATGAGTTAAAAACCATAATTTTGAGTTGATAAAGGTTGCAAGGCTAGAAAGGAAATAGTATAATAGCCTTAGGGAAGCCAAAGAAATCTATGAGAAATGATGGAGTTAGAAGCTTGCACATAGTCTATTAGAGAATAAATGATCAAAGGAGGGCAGAGTACCAAGCATACAAGGCAGTCATTTTTGTCATGATGATCATTAAGGACAACATATGGAAGGAGTGTAGATGCTCAAATTAACATTACTTCTGCTATTAATCAAGTAACTAAGTTTATTTTATTAATTCACTTTTTGCTAACTAATGTCATCTCTTTTAATTAAATAAATCAATATATTTAATTAAAATTCTAATGTTCTAACATCCTCTCATTTGATTTAAATAAACCCAAACATTTAAATTAAATGTCGTAAATCGGCTAATCCCTTAAAGTTAATTAATCTAAATTAATTAACCCCTAATCACCATTATCCATCCTCTAGCTTTTGACTCAACCTGAGTCAAACCTAAACCCATGACTAGCCCACTCACTTGTACATGAAAATCAATTATTTTAATTAACTAAATACCTTTTTTTCCCTCACAAAGCATATTCCCAAGGAATAATCCTTCATTTACTCCACTTATTTGACTTTCTTTCCCAAACCATTTCCCTCCAAAACATCTCAACCATATGCATTTAATGTCTCTTACACATGCATTTATCTCTCTTACACCTCTCAAATCCTCAACCATATGCATTAACTATGCACATTCTCCAAAATGTGCTCCAACTTCACCCATTAGAATTGAGACAAGTGTCCCAATCCCATTGGCTCTTCTTTAGTCCCACATTCCTCCCATCTCTCCATTCTTCAAACCTTCAACCTATAAATACAAGGCAATTCTACTCCACAATCCATCCACAATCTTAATATTTGTACTATAGGCACTTTGCGATGTCTCCATTTCATTGTGTTCATCATCAAATCTTATCAAGGGGGTGGGAAAGGGCATCATTTTCACATCAAAGGAGCACCACTCCCACTATGGGAGAAGGTATGAACATGCTTTTTACATGCTTGCAATTGGTTTCTTTAATCTTTTGTTGTTTGGTTTGCATTATATATCATGATTAGATATCTCATAGGGATACTTGATTTGTTGTGTTTAATTTGATATTATTACTAATGTTTGCCAAAGTTTAAGCATTTGCAGGTTTAGCATCTATAAGGAGCAAGGAAATTTTTGAGAGATGCACTAATTTAGACCAAAGGATAGCCACAGTTCAAGGTATGGACAACCTTTAGGAAATAAAGGAAGACAAAGAATGACAATAGACAACCATTAAGAGTAGTCTTAGTAGAAGCCTCTACAAAAAGAAGACGATGGTCATTTAAAAGAGGGGTATTTTATGAAAGAGCTTGGAGGATGAATAGATGATTATGATGATGCAATATGAGTTTTCACAAAAAAATTCCCAAGGTTGATACTATTAGAGAGGCAGTAGAAAATAGTGGAAAGTTTTAGTTGACATTCACAAATTTAGTGGATAGTTTACAAGTAAAAAAATACATACTTGCTAGCACAGTCTTATTTAATCATAAAAGTCATTGCAAGGTCAAATATTTTTATGATTTCCTTAATGCTATATTATAAGAAAGGACAATTAACAAAAGATGAAGACAACGGTGATTGGCTAGTAAAGGAGACTATGCATTGACAAATAAACAGTCCTAAGTTCATGATGAAAAAAGGAAATACCTTGAAATGTGAAAAGGACCTAATTGAGAACAGCGTTTATAATTGTAATGAGGAACAAAAGTTGCAAGGGTATGAAAGTGTAGAGGATAAAGAGACCAAAGGGTTTAGAAATTGCAAAAGTAGATTATGATAATCAAGGGGCAGTTTCAAAGAAGTAGTATCAACACAGTCATCATTCACCAAAAAGAAAGGAACAACAATCAATCAATTAATAGGGAAGAATTTCAAGGGACTATCACCATGAATCAAGCATTAGTGAATGGAACTCAAATAATTTACTAAAGGACAACAGTAATATTCACATGAATGGAGTTTTATAGAGGTGTCAAGGAAAGTCAAAGATATTGTTAAGGAGGACAGTCATTAAAGATCCAAAGGCCAAACCTACCATGAACCCTGAAGAAAGATATGATCCACCAAGAAATTATAAAAGGGTCAATATCATCTCAAAAACATAGTCATAAATAACCTTTAGGAGGATAGATCCATGAAGGAGGTCACATTTAAGCCATTAAAGGATAGAATTCATAAATATGGTTTAAATAAGAAGACCTAGTGTTTGACAGTCCATAGTGTGAGGGGCGGTCCTATGACTGTCATGAATATGATAGTGCCATGATTATTAATGAAATCCCTCATGATTGTAACACACTTGTTAATATCACTTCCATTTGAACCTAAAAACTATATAAGCATGAGTAAAGGCTATGAAAACTA
The DNA here is from genome assembly GCA_007258455.2 of Sequoia sempervirens. NCBI lineage: Eukaryota > Viridiplantae > Streptophyta > Pinopsida > Cupressales > Cupressaceae > Sequoia > Sequoia sempervirens. The sequence continues at coordinate 16,094 of VDFB02010123.1, forward strand.
GATCATCAAAACCTAGAGAAAAGTTGATAAGGGGGGTCTTTCAAGGATGTCATAAGAGAGTAATCCAATCAAACAAAATATGAGGTAATTGATGAAATTTGTTATGAAAGTTTGAGATCCAAGAAAAGTATTTGACTGACTCACAAATTGCAAAAAACCCTAGGTTATAAAAGACTATACTCCTTGAGTCCCCACTCGAATTTCTCCAAACACTAAGATAAAGTGAATAGTTAGAGATTTGGCGACACTGGCTTCCCTCCACAACACACAATTCTCGAGACCACCAAATCTCAAAATCTTGAAGATCGAGACACCTTAAGGATTTTTTTGTTTCTACTTTGAATAATACAAATGTGGGGCAGCTTGAGAATGATCGTTCTTACACCAACAAGTATTAAGGATTTTTTTCTTTAAACAAATGGGTTGTAGTAAGAACATTCAGTTTAGGGTTGAACCAACATTTTCTTATGGGGGGGAATTTCTATGCACTTCTCTTGCACTCTTAGGGTCTTTCACCTAAAAGGAGACAGATAGAACCCACAAAAATTGAAGTGGTTCACTCAAACTAAGGAATGTATGATGTAATTGTGACTAAATGAAATGATCTAAATGCAAGTAATTGATAAAATT